>JAWWMP010000011.1:3330641-3365603 GCA_035047865.1 Dendrocincla tyrannina | reverse complement strand
TGGACAGGGCTTGGAGCAACCTGGGACAGTGGAAGGTGTCCCTGCCCATGGCAGGGGTGGCACTGGATGGGCTTTAAGGTCCCTTCCAACCCAGGCCATTCTATCACACTATGAAGGGTGTAAAATCCCTCAGGTGCCTGGCTGTAAGAACAGGCTCTTTGGGGCTTTACCTTCCCTCACCCCTCAGCCCCAGGCAGTCCTGGCCGTGCCACACGGGCCACATGCCATCTGTCACCCCTGGTGCCACCCTCTGCTGTCACACCCCGCTGTCACACACCTCCTTCATCCCCCTTCCCTCACTCAGGCTCCGTTCCCAAGGCGCTCTCTGCTCTAGGGGATGAGGACATGAGGATGTGGGGGTGTGGAACATGAGCGTGTGGGGATGTGGGGGATGTGAGGATGATGTGGGGAAGTGAGGATGGGAGGATTATGTGGGGATCTGAGGGATGGGGAGATGTGGGGATGTGAAGGCTGTGAGGATGGTGTGGGGATGTGAGGAATTTGGAGATGTGGGGATGTGAGGATTATGTGGGGAGGTGAGGATGGTGTGGGGATGTGGGGATATGAAGGTGTGGGGGTGATGTGGGAACGTGAGGATGGGAGGGTCTAAGAACGATGTGGGGATGTGAAGTTGTGGGGATGATGTGGTGATGTGAGGGTGTGCGTGCGGGGCTGCGGGACGCGGGGCCGGAGGGGCGGGCGGGCGCGCAGCCATCGCCCCGCTCCGGACGGACGGTGCGGGCACCCAATGCGCTCCGGAGGGAGGGCAGAGCCCCGCGCTCGGACCCAATGAGGCCGCGGTCGGAGCGGGACTTCCTTCGGGGATCCCGCGGACGAGCCGGGGACACCCGGGTGCGGGGCCGGGGCGCTGCCTTTGTTCCCCGCAGTCCTGCACCGCCACCGGGACCCGGGGCAGGGATCCGGGGCAGGGATCCGGGGTAGGGATCCAGACAGGGATCCGGGGCAGGGATCCAGAGAGGGACCGGGGCAGGGATCCAGACAGGGACCGGGGCAGGGATCTGGGGCAGCGATCCAGACAGGAACCGGGGCAGGGATCCAGGCAGGGACTGGGGCTGGGATCCAGGCAGGGATCCAGGCAGGGACCGGGGCTGGGATCCAAGCAGGGACCGGGGCAGGGATCCAGGGCAGGGATCCAGGCAGGCACCCGGAGCATCCCCAGTATGATCCCCGCCGGCCCCGCTCCTGCCCTTGCCCCGCAGCCCGCCCGGGGCAGCGAAGCTGTGCCCAGGGGCTGAGGAGCTCGGCCGGCCCCGCCTCCCTCCCCTCCGTCCCTCCTTCCTCCTCCTCCTCCTCCTCCTGGTGCTGGTCCTGCCGGGCCCGCCGATGCCGCCGCCGCCCCGCGGCCGCCGCTGAGCCGTGTCGGGCGGGCCCGCCGGGGACATGGGCAACGGGATGTGCTCCCGGAAACAGAGGCGGATCTTCCAGAGCCTGCTGCTGCTCTCCGTGCTCTGCGGGTTCCTCTACGGCGCGATGCTCTACTACGAGCTGCAGGGCCAGCTCAGGAAGGCTGAGGCCACGGCGCTCAAGTACCAGCAGCATCAGGAGTCCCTCTCGGCTCAGCTACAAGGTACTCGCTCGGCACTGCTGCTCTTCCCCACGGCTGGCAGGACAACCCCCTCCTCTTCCTTCTCCTCCTCCTCTGCCTCTGGGCTCCAGCGGTCCAGCCTCTCCCAAAGTTTTGCTCCTAACGCGCTTCTTCCCCTCCTCTTCCTCCAGCCCGTGGGGTTGTGGTGTCTCCCCGGGGATGGGTGGGATCCTGACCCTGCCGGGTTTCTGTCGTGGATTCCAGGAGAACCCTCACTCGCACACATTTGATAGTGGCTCTCATTCCCGAGGCACTGCACATCACTTTGCAGTTCCTGGCATGACTGGAAAAGGCAGGTGGAGTGCCTGCTGCCCACCTAACAGTGCAGACCACGTTCAGGCTGGGATTTGTGAGTGCTACTTGTGTTAATGTAAGGCTGAATATTTTCAGCTGCAGTTCCCAGGCAGCGTAAACTTAAATAAGTTCAGGGGGAAGGAGAGGAGCTTTCTAATAAAGCCTTTTTTAAAGGGTAATTTAAAAGTAAAGTTCAAATAAGTTACTTGGATAAGGCTATCCTATTACTTTTGGTATAACTTTGAATTTCTTGGGCATAAAGCTGCCACTTAAATACAGATCCTTGTATATCTTGTTTTAAAGATGCACCAATGTGTGTGTCCCATACTCAAAGGTGAAAAGATGCCCATGTGTGATCCCTGCATGTCCAGAAATCAGCAGCAAAGCAGCAGATTTGTACCTGAAACATCAGTGGGCTGGGAACTGCAAGACCTCAGCACCTCTCTAGTTGGCAAGTGCAAGGTTATCAGGTCAGCACAAAGCCCAGAGCCAACTTTGAAAACTCCTCAGAGTTTTATTTCTCAAGAAGGTATAAAACAAGAATCAGATGGATCTGCTGTAACAGCACATAACTTCAGAGGGATCCTCAGACACACATTGCCCCGTGGAAGTGCACATAAAAGCATGCCTGAAGCAGAGTTTGTATGCAGGCAGCACAGAGCTGGGCTTATGCTGTTAGACTCTTCCAGTGATTTGTGACTTCAATGTGTTTAGTCACCATCATTACTTAGTATTTCAATGTCAGGCCATTTCCAGGTAATACCATGGAAACATTTGCCAGAAACCTTCATTTTGGTCATGAACAAGGTGTAAATGTTTGGCTGGGAGATGGGTTTGTGGCAGATGGCTGAAGGGCTGCTTTTGCTAGGCTGTATATTTGCCAGCAGTATTTGCAGAGGACACAGGAACATCTTGTTCTCAGGTTGAAATTTGACAAATTGGCTTTTTTTGTTGCTTTGACTTTACCAAAGAGGAGCGTGCAACAAACTTTGTCCTAACACAGCGGAGAGGTTCTCTGGATCAGCTATATTATCAGCTATTTCCATGTTTCAGCAGTATTTTGAGTAGCCATCACCTATCCAAGCATGTTCATAGAAGCAGCAGGCAACTAGTAGTTGACAAATGTGGTCACAGCACTGTGCTTTTTATAGTTCTTTTGCTTATTTCAGTGTATCAATGGGAAATGTAAAATATGGACCAGACTCTGATAACATTAATAGATTTCATGATCAATGCAATAAATTCCCATGGTTCTGGGATCCAAGCCAGTGTATCAAACCTATTAAGCAGGAGATTTTATCTATGCCAAGTATGGGAGCAGTAAACCTTGTTTAAAAAGGTAATTACTAGCAATTAAGTCACAGAATGGAGGGGGAAATATAATCTAAGAATAAAATTGGTGCTTTAAATTTTCCTGTATCATGGAAGTGGCTATTATACCTAAGAGAGGATGAGGCTGAGGGCCCAGAGACAAACTAAATGCAGCAGCAACCATTAGCTACCTAATGTCCCACTAAAGTAAAGGGAAGGTGTCTGCCTAAGGACTTCAGAGGATTTGGGAAATAAACTTTTCTTCCCTGTCTTTCTTAATGGCACTTTCTGAAATGGCCTACCCTGTATAATCACCTGGATTTTTTGCAGCAGGAGCTGATCAGTGGGGATCAGCATGGGGAATTCATCCAGAGAGACAAAAGCAAAGGGCTTTTGGTGGTGTCCAACAGCAGTTCCATTTCTGAACTTTTCCTATTTATGATATGGAACAACAGGAATTTTCCTTAAACAGAGACTTTGAAACAGCATAAAATGTTGATAAAAAAATCCTGTTTACAAGTGCAGTATCTGACTGCACTTTGAACTTTTGAATTTAAATGACCTGCACTTTAAATCAACAGTGTTCCTGTAGCCAAATAAAAAAACTCTCTAAGAACACCTGATCTACATAGAGCTATCACTTTGCTGTCCACAGGTTCTTCTTTGAGTTTATTATTTTATGAAAACAATAAAATAGTGCCTTACTAATGTAATGCAACTTTTATTTTCCATGCAGTGTAATCAGATTTGCTATAGATCCTGATCTGGAGACAAGTTTGGGGCCTGAAGTATGGTGGGAAGGCTTGGAAATCTTTTAAACATGAACCAGTTAAAGGGCAAAGTCTCTGACATAGCATTGCCAGGAGCAAAGGAGGGTGCTGTATCAGCACTGCTTCATTTCTTGGTGTTTTCAGCTCCTCTGGGTGATTAAATCATTCCCTAAAACTCATTACAAGCTGAGGAGAGAAACATATCTTGGCCTTCTACTTCCTGAACAACCATTTCATCAGGAGGCTTTTACTGTTTTAAATGTGAACTGAAAAAATAAGTGGCAACTTCTTCAGGTGGTGTTTGTGAGGATCCTGGGGCTGTATTGTGGAAGGGTGGCCGTGCTCCTGGAAGTCTGACTGATTGAAACACCTGGATGGCAGTGAAATCTCAGCTGTTGCCTGAGTTTTTACAGTGTTCTGTAGTGATGTGCCTCCAAAGGCAGTTGTTTTCCTGGTTGTTCACTGAGGAGCACTCTCAGGCTTGGGAGTGAGACCTGAGTCTGTCTGTGAAGTGCCTGAGGATCGTGGGCAGCTCCTGGGCTTCTGTACCTGGTGGCAATTTGGGATCTCAGTGCCTTTGGTCTCCCAAGGTCTTAAGCAGGATCCTCAGCTGTAGCTCAGAGTGCAGATCCATTTACTTTCTACTGTCACCTCTACAGTTTCTCCCAGTTTGGTTTTTTTCCTACAGTTTTTAGGTTTTTTTCATCTATGTAGGTAATAAAAAACCTTCTTTTCGTACTTGCCAGTTCTTCATGCCTGAATGAGCTGTGCTTTCTGTTTTTGCTGGAAAAGCCAGTTGACTTAGATTTTTATCTTTTTCATTGCCTTGTTTTGCTCAAACACACCATGTGAAGCAGGCTCAATACATGGGAAAACAGCTCTCACCTGTGAAGGCAGAATGTAAAGATCCCTGAGAAATGGGGCAGGAAGAGGTCTCAAAATCTTTTAACACACAGACCTGATCTGAAGAGAGGCTGGCGATGTGGGGAGTTCTGCTTTTTCTGGTGTTCACAGCTTGAGCTACTCAGCTGAGAAGTGTTTGTGCCCCTTGGAATAAGACCAGGGTGTGGTGGGAAGGATGGCAGACTTGGGGGACACAATGAGAATAACTGGTTTGGAGAAGCTGGGATCTTGAACTCGCCCCATTTAGAAGCTCGTGTTTTAGAAGAATACAAAATTTTGGCATTTTTCTCTAAAAAAGTGTTACTGGGCATGGAGAAAGTAGGGCTGCTTTTGTGACCCTCAAAGGGAATACTGGGGGCAAAATTTAGAGATGACTTAAGATTTTTTAACTGCTAAGAAAACCTGAAGTCATTGTTATCTGTAAGTTCTTTCATAGAGAGGCTGATCTTCCAGTAAGCTGATTATTTTTTAAATCTCATTCTCTGAGCATTATATGTTTGAAACGTGAACATAATCTTACTTAGTATTTCTTCAAGTGATAAAACCAAAACTTCATGCTCTCTGCCTCCTACCAAGATGTGTCAAACTAAGTCTTGAACTATTGGCCTTATAGGGACAGGCTTCAGTTGCTAGAACAGAAACACAATGATGGCTGTAAGTGAACCTGATCATATCTGTGACTGCTGCAAGGTTGAAAGTATCTACAAATGTCTTTTTAGCCCATGCAGCTTCTGTCTTCTCATCCTCTGGGTGTTAAGTAACCCCTCGTGTACTGTTTTAATCTGTTTAATCTGTTTTAATCCCTAATCCTAAGAACAACCTGCATTTAGTGCCTTTTACTACCCTAATTTTTCTGCTCTTTCTCTGAGAGTCTTAATGTATCTGACAGCTTGGAGCAGCCTCAGTGCAGCCTGAAACTGTGCTGTAATCTTGGGAGCCAGCCCAGCAGGGACTCTGCACTTGAGGGCAGATGAGGTGTGGATTTCCTCAACGCTTTCTGATGCAGTGCTAGAGAGCACCAGCTGGAAAGCAAATGGAGATTCCTCTGTGCCTGCTGTGCCATTTGTCCTGAATCAAGGCCCCTGTTGGAGGTGGCCTGGTGGAAGTTGATCAGATCTGTAGCAGCTCTATGTAGGTGGACGTGCATGGTTTATCACAGTACTAGATCATAGTTCTGTATCACTTGGGTGGTTAATATTTCTTCTGGCTGCGTGCAAACCACACAGATGCCAAAGCTGCTCTCAGTGTAGCTCACACAGATGTGGATGTATACACTTCATCACCACATCCCTCTGCTGTTATAGGACTCCATTTAAACTTGTACCTTAAGTTGGCAGAGCTAGGAAGAACTAACTTTTGATGGCTTATTTGTCACATGCATCCTACAAGTCTGCATCTGCACAGCTCCTGTGCGGTTGGTTGTTCTCCAAAATAACAGCCCCGAATTCCTGTCATTCCTGTGAGGTTCAGGTTGCACGTAACACCACAGCACTTATTTTGATTGTTTTGTTGCCATCTGAGATCTGGGAGATCCGTGGTAGCACTGTAATAGTAGAGGTTGGTTCTGTGTGTGTTGTTGGCACACAAATGTACTTCAACACCAGGTGCAGGGCTGCATGAAATGGCAAATACAGCACCCCAAATTGTGCTACCTGGCTTCCTGAAATGGTCTGTAACTTCCTCTAAGAATCCACCTTCTGTACTCCCATTCACATTTTCAATGGGTGTTTAATGTCCTAAATACTTACAACACATGAAACTTGAAATTATGTGAAATTCTACAATGGAGGAGCTACATGCTGTAATGTGTATTCATAGATGCATTTGTATGTATGAAATGTGTCTTTAGATAGGTATGTCTGTTTTGCAGCTCAACCTGAAGATTTTGTGTTATTTGGAATTATGGAGATTTCTTCATAACCCAAGAACAGAAAAGGTGCCCGAGCTCTGTTCTATTTGATTAACTCAGGGAAGTTTGTTTCCAGGTCCATAGTGAGTAAGATTCCCTGCAGCTGAATTCTAGACTGGAAAGACAAATTGAGCAAGTGCCCATGTTTATATTTATTTTTCATTCCTGTAATCCATGCCTGAGTGCCCTTAAATCACTTTCCTTGTGGACATGATACTTCCAGGATCAGTTTCTACCAGCACTGCTATGTTACCTCTGCCCCTGAGCTGGAACCTGGGCTGGAGACCACAGAGCACAGGCTGAAGGGATATTAAGCAGGGTGAGGTAACAGGAGGGGTTTGTTCCCTGGGTTTTGATGTTCCCCCTCCCCACTTTAACACAGGGCCTAGGAGCAAACAGTGATGCAAGACAGAGCCAACACCCCAAAACTCTGTTACTGATGGGGATTTAAGCCTCTTCCAGCCTGTTAGTGGTGGATCTGGGTGGGTTTATGGACACTGCAGAGCTGGGAGAGGAGGAGGGAGGCAGGATGGGTGGATGCTTTGGAGAGTTTGCATTCTGGCTTCTTTGACAGTCATCTCCTATCACATATTCCCGGGTGATTGAATTCCAGAGTCTTAAAGACAGTGTTCCAAGCACATTGTCTCATTGGGCTGGTTGCTTTCCTGGCAGGATTCAGGCTTGTCAGCCTTTGTGTCCGGGTGGGGCAATTTATGAGTAAGGTTTCCACCCTCTGTGAGAGTGGAGTGCCCATTAGAGCATCTCTGGTGTAATGGAGAGGGTATTGCCAGCAATTTGTGGCTAATAGAGTTCACTTGGCTCATTTTGGAATGGGATCCTTGCATAGAAAAAGTCATTTAATCTGTCCTGTGGAAAGTCAGGTGCTACTTTGAGGTTGGATAGTAATGAAAGCGAAATAAATCAGATTACTGAAAAAAATGAGCTGTACAGAACAGCTAATTAAAGCAGAGTCTTTCACTGGGTGATTTCTTTTCCCCTGGGATTTTTAGGATTTAGCAGCATGACTTTCTGGTCATGTTGGAGTCTGAGGTGAGCACTTGAGGAATTCAACCTGTTTGGATGTGATTCCTTGTTTAAAGAAGGCTCTTCTGAGCTGGCTGCAGTTCTGATCTTTTTCTGGTGATGTAGCTTAACCCAGAGTTCTTGAGATTTTCTACTATGTATCAGTAATTAAGAAATAAAAGAAACTGCAATTGCTCCACCTCCTCCCCTACACTTCCTCTCTCCCCCGAAGGTATCTGAAATCAGCCTGGTATCTTATTTTCCTGGGGTGACTCAGATCCCAGAGTTTGGCACTTATTTCCAGGGCTTAATTAGAGAGATGATGAGAGAAGTATGGCCTGCTTTTGCTCCTGGAGGGCAGAGTAAGGAGCGTGCTCCTGTCCCTACCACCAACCTCAGCAAAGCCATTTTCAGTCAAAATTATGAATCTCTATCTCAAACTATGGATTCTGGCTGCAGTTTGTGCCTATATAGATTGGGTTTTTTTCCTTCAAGGTCTATTTTCTACTAGTTTCTGTATATATATATATTTATATAGATCCTGCCACCATTAAGATAGAATCAGTAGACCTGCATAAAATTGCAAAAAAAGTCTAAAACAATTTGAGAGAAAGCTCAAACAGGCTCGTGTTTCATGGAGCTGAGGGCGGAGCAGACCCAAACATTCAGGGATGGTGTGAGAAGAGAACTGTTGTCTCTGCAGCTCTGCTCAATCTTGGTGCGTTTTCCTGTTGATTTCAGTCTAAAATCACTACACAGGTTTTGTCTGAACTATCTGCATTTATCATCACTTGAAAGAAAGCAAACTTTAGCATGGATAGGTGCATAGAAAACAGCATATGCAGGGTGGGATGCTGATCCCACCCCTGGCACCAAAGGTTGGGGTAAATCTTAGGGAGTTTAGAGGAAATCTTTTCTGGAAAACATGATCTCCTTTCTAAGGAAAGTCAGGTTTGAAGGCTATCTGTAAGGGATTAAATATTTAATCTCATTTAATACCCCTTCTCAAACTTATTTTTAGCAGCAGCTATTGCAGTTTATTTTTTGAACATGATAAATCCTTCCCTCTATCCCAACTTATCTTAAATCTGTTGTTTCCTAGAGATGTTATTGACTTCTGAGAAAGGCAGTACATGAGGCAGGGTGGAGGAAAAGGATTCTATTCAATGGAGATTTTACTCCAGTTTAGAAATTAATTTTCATGCCATCCTTATAATTGAATAGAGGCCACAATGATGTCTTAGAAATAGAAGTGTGTGTTTCTGGGGTGAACTGAATCAATGTGCCAAATTCCCTCAGCATTCCCCCATTTCCAGAACTGCAGTCAAAGCGAAACTAGAACTACTTACTGGAACTTCTTCGTTAGAACAGGATTTCTGACTGGAGTACTGCCTAAGTCAGAGAATTTTAATTGACAGCTCATTTTTGGTGCAGGATCTCTGAGAGCTGATGTTTCCCTTTCTCCCTGTGCAATTGAGATCAGTGGTAGGTTTATGACAGACACCACAAATCATCTGAATATGAAGATCCAGATATTAAATACAAACTTTTCTCTTAAAATTATTAGTACTCTGGGCAATGCAGTTGACTGGGGAATTAAGTCAAAGCAGTGGTTATTTTTAAGCACAACTTGCAAAGCATGGTTTAGTTTTCCAGGAGGAATTTGCACTGACTGGCTGTAATGAGGCAAAGCCATTACTTGATCATGGGAGTAAATTGAAAAGTGTAGGAGCTTGTTTTAAAGTAAAGGTAATTCTGATGCTCCAGACAGTGCCAGCTGTGGTTTGCAGTGAGCAAAACGAGGACGTTCCACCCCTGCCTGGATGCAAAAGAGTTCCATCGTTAAGCCTCACACACAATCAGTTTAACATTGTCTTGGCTTCTATTTCTGTCCTTTTTGCCTAAAATTCAAACCAGAAACTTCAAGGACATAAATTATTAAATGGCTTCAATATTTTGTTCAGTAGATTGTAAATACTTGGGCTTGGAGCAGTCTGATCTAGCAGAAGGTGTCCCTGCCCATGGCATGATTGATCTTTAAGGTCCCTTCCAACCCCAACCTTTCTGTGATTCTCTGATAAATATATCTGTTTTGAAATGGTTTTTTGCACTATGCTTAAACCATATTCTTCCTAGTCTGTATTGTGGGAATACTTCCATTGTTTCTTAGATGTTTGCAGTGTCACTGGAATATCCCCTTATTGCTGAACTCTCAGTTGGGTGTCTCTGGGATGGGTGTGATCCTGTGACCAGCATGGCCTGGTCTGTGGTGGGGAATCCTGGGACTTGACCAGGAACTACCCACAGCTTGATAATCTGTTTCTGATAGGATTATCAGCAGTGAAATAGGGGAGCTCCTTGTCTGAAGCCACGTTCACTGACCTCACCAAATACAGAGCTGGAAGCTTAGGAAGCAGGGCTTGCTGTATTAGTAACATCTCCCAGCATGGAATGTTGGTGTCAGAGGAGTCATGAAGTACCTTCTGAGCTCAACATTTCAATTATTGTCATTGGCCTAGAAAACTTATCCTACATCTCATGTTGAAGGGATTCTTCCTTGGCTCATGGAAGTGCTTTACTCTCAGCAGAAAAGCCATTTGCATGGGTTCACATTTTAAATGGTTCCATTTGCAGTGACAAGAATTGGGAATTAACTGGTTTTGCAGCAAGTCCATGTTCTACAGACCTTTGTAGTGTTACTAGAAAAGTGGTTTACCCCACACTGCTGGTTCAGTTCAACTCTGCCACAGTCTGGGAGAAAACAACACTGACTGTTGCCAGGACTACTGAAATCTGCTGGTTTGAAATGAAAGGTATTACTGTAAGCTCAGAGAAAGATTGCAGAATTGTGTAAGAAACAATCACATTGATATTAGTATAGTTTCCTGCATCATGCATATTTAAATCCCAGTGTAATCTTAATTTTCCAGTATGTGAGGTAGTGGCAGCTGGAATATTTTAGACTCTGGGACTGTGCTTCTGACAGACCAAACAACCCAAGTAACACAGTCACGGAATTGCTGATAACGTGGGCTAGGAAATATTTTCTCTTTAATATAAAATAATGGCTTGTTTTGCTTGATAATAGTTTTACTGCTTAGGAGTGCAGAGCAAAAGTAAGAGAAGTAACCAGGACTGTTAAACAATCCTGCTTTCATCAGCTCCCCTGACTCCTGTGTTGCAATTAACGTTCAGCACTGCTCAGAGTGGTGTAATCATGACAACCTACAGATCCCCCTTCCCCTTCACTGCCTTTTCTGGAGGAGTTAAACCTTAAATCCAGACTTGAGTTAATTGGGATCAACTCAAGGACTGTTCAGTGTTTCCTTGTTGAAGGTGAAAGGTGTTTTGTCCAGCTGGGATGTTACAGTTCAGCTTCTGGGCTCTGAGTTGATGAGGTTCTTTGTTCAATAGTACAGGTTACATTCTATAGGTGATTCCAGCAAGTAAACTGATACCTGCTTTGGAATATTGCATATTAGCCATTAGATGGCAACATTTTTCACCTTTTTTATGCCATTCTATTAAATATAATGTAGAAATAAAGGTTAATTATTCATGCAATGATCAGTACAAAATTAAAAGCCTACCATAGGGAAAATTATTGGAGCAATGCCCTGTTGGGCATTCTGTCAGAATCCTTATATAGGTTCCACCCCCCAGCTGGGAAAGCTCTTAGAGAAAACCTGTTTTTCTAAACTGTTCAGTGTTTTTATTTCTTTCAGCTTCTTGCTCAGGCATCTTCTATCCAGGCTGGCAGTGAAGAAGGGGAAAACCCTGCTGTAGGAACAAGCCCTTTGTAGTCTGGACTCTTACAGTGGTGGAAATAATTTATGTTTATGGGAGATAAACTCTTGTATGCACTTATAAAATCTGACCTGCAACCTACTCCCCAGAAGAGGCAAGTGAGGAAACATGGAAGCTGTGCTTTCTTAGTAATGATTCTTAATCAAAATCTTCATTACCTTGCTCATTATGCACTTTTATCAGAGAGAAACGTGCTGAACCACAGTGAATGGACTCGAAGGGCAGAGGTGGAGGAGGAGGTTGGTTTTAGCCCCTTTTTTAAAGACTTCTCCAGCCTTGGCCCAGTATTTCAAAGGTTAGCACGGGCAAGGGTGAGGATGCATTGCCTGGGAGGGGTGGAGGGACCTTGCAGGGAAAGGCAGAGCTCAGCTGATGTCCCTAAACCCCCAAACACTGCTTTCTCCTCGTTCTGGGGTTGTTGTGCAGGTTTCCCCACGCACACTTGTTAAAGCACCAGGAGGAGCTGTGGAAGGTGCACTTGCAGACAGAGAAGTGGGATGGAAAATGTTACCTCCAAAGCCATTTGTGGTTTAGTGCCTTTGCCAAAAAGCCTGTTTCCAGCCCTGATTGCATGGGAGGGGAAACCCATTATGGCTTTTCATTGCTCTGCTGAGCTGCTGGGCTACAACCACTGTTCCTTTTGCACTATAATGCAGCTTTCACTACCTTCAGGGCCTAAATAAAACCATTATTGTACTGCTGCCTTTTTTCCCTTTCTCCAGGCCTGCTTGCTGGTGACTTTGTGAATATTCATGACATGCTTGTTTTCTTGCAGAGGATGTTGATACATTAGTTCATCTTGAGTGATGCCCTTGACTTTAGAAGATAAATAGCAAAGTGGAGATAGGTGCCAAGGATTGATTAGCAATCCAGCTCCTGAGCCAACACATAAACACTTGTAGATAAGCCTGCAGAATGCACCTTGGTGGAATTAGGAACAGGGTTTAGGGTGCAAGAGGAATCTTCTGTGGCTGCCCAGATACAAATCTTTTTTTGATGCCTCCTGCAGAAGGCTCATGTTCACCAATGGTTTATTCTCAGAAGATGAGCTTTCTACTTTTGATGGAAAAATCACTTGTTGTATTAATACAAATTAATAACTTTTAAAAGAGAGTAGATTGTAATTTGGGCAGTGAAAGATCCTTGCATTAAACTGAGCCTAAACACATATAATTGCACATCTTCAGGAGTTTTAAATGGTATCTTTGCTGCAAACTCGGCTGTTTCAGATAATGACCCTTCAGCTTAGTGTGCACTGAGGAAAGGTTAAACAGGGGCTGATGTGCCCCTTCCCCTGTGAGACACATCCCAAAGCCCATGCCCAAAGCACAAGCTGAATGAAATGCTGCTGTACTGGCAGTCAAATGAGGGGACTTTGTGTCAGAGGGTATTGGATGTCCTAAATACACAAACTCATCATTGGAAAACCCCTTTAGAGATGGACACAAAGGACTTACGGGCAGCCTGGACAGTCCTTGGGACTCATAAGTTGCTGGTAGACAGTGCCAAAGGAATACAGTATCCCCCGTTTTTGGAAGAATTTAGGATTTAGGTTCCCCATGCCATAGCCTGTCCACTGCCCTGCTGGCCCTCTCAGCTGTGTCCTATCTGTGACAGTCCCTTTGCTGCCAGGAATTACCCTGGCAGTGAAGATGTCCTGTGTTACCTCCTTGTTTCTTTGCAAACAAGGCAGGAGAGGGTGGAAGCGTGGAGAAATGTGCCTGTATACCCAAGGAGGAAAGAGGATTTGGTGACTCTCATGTAGCTGCACCATGGCTCACTGTCTCCATAAACAGCTTACTCACTGCTTGTCCCAGCTGTGTTTATGCACCCAGATAACCCAGAATTTAGGGTCAATAAAACACCCAATAAGGAAACAAAATGCAGTCCCAGGTGATACAAACAGCCCTTTACCCTGTATATGTCTGTATTTGCCTGGTGTGTCCTGTGCCAGCTTTCTCTGGGGGTGTTGGGGGTGTAGATGTTACTTTTTAAGTGAATTGTGTACAAAATTTCTCTTTTCAGTTGTATATGAGCACAGGTCAAGATTGGAAAAGTCATTACAGAAGGAAAGGCTCGAACACAAGAAAGCAAAAGAAGGTAAAAATGTGCTTTTCACTTTGACATTTAACTGGATTGTAGTAGAAAGTAACTTCAAATGATCTTTGTTCACTTTGAAACGAGTTGGGTGACACATTAGGACCCCTTTGGCAGAGCTGTGCTGGCCTTTCTAGTAGTTCTTTTTTTATTTATTTGTTTTTAAATCATATCTTTTAAAAAGTAATCATCTTTTTAGCACTGTTTACAGATCATTGCAGCATGACACAATATACACAGACAATATATTTATATCCATGTAAATAAACCTAACATGTACGGGGAGGATGGGTGTGTGTAAATCCTGTTCTGGCATGCCAGAAATTCAAAACTTGTTCCAAACACATGGGGTCTTCTCCTGCATTCCATCAATGGGAAATTAGGCTCTGAATCAGTATTTTACACATGCTTAAGGGTAAACACATGCTTATATATCTTTTCCTGATTAAAACTGAGCTCTGGTGGGGAGGCGAGGGGGAAATGTTGGCACAAATTGTATTTCTTATACATCTGCCCTGTGTGGAAGTTCAGCAGGATTTAATCCCCTGAATTTTCTCACTCTTTCATCGTTTTAAATTCACCACAATTTTCAGAGTAAAGCCTCTGTTCTTCCCAAAACTGGGGGCTCAGCTGCTGAATTCAAACTGCTGCTTTAGCAAAGATGGAAAGGAGTAAGAAATGATTCTCCCCCTGCAGTTCTCAGTGGGTTTCTGGTGCCATCTAGTGTAGAACAGCTCTGCTGACACCCACCCAGGGGTGAGGCAGCGTTTTCGGACCCTAAAAAAGAGGATCAAGGAACAAATGAGGGAATGTTTTCCGATTTCCAAGGTTTATATATGTCCTTTTCCTTTGCAATGATGCTCGTGGGCCCATTCAGAGTCCTGAGCCTGTACTCCTTTCATCTCACACCAAGATGTGACACCTCTAAATGAAAATATTTCATGAAACTGTGATACTTTCTAATGAAAGTATCTTGGCAAAATATGTGCATTTGGTTGAATTCTCCTTTTTTTATTTTCTTTTTTTTTAAGATCTTTTGGAAATTGTATTTGCATAAGTATTCAGCTCTTAAGAGAATTTATGTATGCAAGAGTTATTTAATCACAGGTTCTCATCTTCCTAGCTTTTTTTTCTCATCTGTACTCTCCCTTTTTATGTTGCAGATTTTCTTGTTTATAAACTAGAAGCACAGGAAACACTAAATAAAGGAAGGGTAAGTCATCTTTCCTAGTACAAGTTTTTAATAGCTGATGCTATTTGAGTTGCAAGAGAAAGGAAATGCTTTGCAATTATAACTGTTCAAAGGAAGAGGTCTTACAAAATACTAATTGAAGGAGCTCTCACTTATCCCAGTCTCCTCTGCATGCATAAGTGCTCTCCAATTCCCAATTATTGGAGCTGTAGCAGGAGAGACTCATATCTCTCCAGAAAATTAATTTAGAAATTATCCTCCTGTTTATATTATGAGAGTTCAAAGGTAATGTTCCTATATTTAATGGAAAAGGGGAATAGGAAGGTGTTAGAAATCTTTTTGTAGCTTAGTCCACAGGGAAAAGAACAGTGACAGCTTTCTAACATGTGGTCTTTGAACTGGAAAGTATAAAAACATCAAGAAACTTTGTTTTATGTACCAAGTGCCAGAAGGAAAACTGTATCTGGCAGAGGACCCAGAGACCTGTAGAGAACTCTTTATAAAGCAAGTAAATTAGGATTTTATGACTCTTTCATGTTGAAACTGGGGAGCAGTTTGTGAGCTGAGTAATGTAAGTTAAAATATGTTGTTGCTGCAGTAAGAGCAGAGTGTCTGTGCTCGCTGTGCTCCAGGGCACGGGGAGGGGGGAATTCGTGTCCTGGGGAGTTCCATCCATCCCTTGGCTGGTGCCTCCTGAACAGAGGGGGCTTGGAGGAATGGCAGTGTGGTTGTGTTTGACACCAGGGTTCTTGTTTTACAGCAAGACTCCAACAGCAGATACAGCGCTCTGAGTGTGCAACACCAGATGCTGAAGGTGGGTAACTGGGACAGCAGAACACCAGCAGCCTCTCAGACTGGTTATACTGGGGGGATACAGCCCTGCTGGGCTCTGGTAGTTCATTCCACAATGTCAGGACATGGATGGTGCCTTCCCCTCACAACAGGACCCTTAAAAGATGATTTCCTGCAGTTTTTCCTAGTCAGGCATTCCGGGGGGGTAATTTAATCTTACCAAGTGCAATTACTTGTAGGGAATGCAGATTTACCAGCCCTCACACAGTTCGGAAGGCAAGGAGTTTCTTAGCCACATTCAGCAGCTCCCAAAGGCACAGTGCAACTGCAGGCTGAGGTGACCCAGCCCTGGAACAGGAGACTGCTCATCACAGAGATCATTCTGTGTTGGGAAGCAGCTTCAGTGTGCATGCTTGGAATAATAACCTTCCTGTTATGAATGCTTCCTATTCATCTGTGCTTATTAAACAACTTGCCAAGGACAATATTAGCCAGATATGCAGCTCCAGAACTGCTCCAGTGTCCCACCCTGGTGTTTGCAGAGTCAACATGAAGAGCTGAAGAAGCAGCACGCTGACCTTGAGGAAGATCACAGGAAACAAGGGGAAGAGTTCAGCAGGACATTCAGTGTTCACAAGGAGCGGTACCTGCAGCTGCAGCAGGAGAAGGAGCAGGAGATCTCCAAGCTGAAGGGTGAGTGTCACCTGGGTCTGCCTGTCCCACTGAACTGGGTGTTTGCCATTGTGTTTTGTGGGATGTGAGAAAGGCATTTGCTCTGTTCTCACTCACAGGTCCTTCATGCATCTTGTGCCTCCTGATAAGTCACATTTTAGGGATGAGTTTCCTTGGCCTCTTTCTGGAATCTGTTCATTTGTTCTTTGTGTTTCTAACCGGGTTAGAGACATAGGAAGAAACCCAGCACTTAAAAGCTCATCAAATGTCAAAGGCTGTTTAGCCAGACTTTCATTTTTACTTCTAAGACTTGTATAAACCTGGAAAAATGGGTTTGCCTCTTTATTCTGTCTTGTAATTGAAATGGAATCTAAGAATATTTGCAACTTCTATCTGAGGTTTAATTGTGCCTCTTTATGAAGTGATTTTATATACATTTTAGACCTCGTTTTCCCCTCTGTGTATCAGCTCCTCTGAAACACGTTGCATCTGTATACCTGGATGATGAATTCATGTTTTATCCTTGGCAGCCAGTTTCCTGCTAAAGAGATTCTTGGCAGTTTTCAGACCTCTTCCATCCCCATTGCACAATTCCAGAGAACAAAGGGATGGGGCTGTCCCCACCAGGGCCCTCAGCCACGCTCTGCCATGTGGCACTAACACTCGGGCTGGTTTTGGAGCTGTCTGCAGTTTTGTCTGCAGAGGCTTTTGCAGGATTTTGTGTTTATTAGCTCTGCCTTGGCAGCACAGTCACACAGGGCTGGGCTGAGCTGGATTGCAGCCTGGCAGCCTGGAGTGTGGGAAGAACTTGTCCATGTCTGCTCGCAGTATTCCACATCAACGTCATGTAGAAAGTGGGAGCACAAGCCCCTCTCCCTGGTCCCAGAAGCTTTGGAAGCATTCTGGCCACCTGAGCATGCCTTCCAAAAGAATGGCCTGGTCCTATGACAGGAAATTGTCACCCAGCAGACTGCTGTGGAGAAAGAGAGGAGGGTGCCTTTCTCTCTGCCTTGTAAAGACTCAGATTTCCAAAAGGAATTTTGCCATCTGCAGTGCCCAGCGGGAACTGTGATCCAGAATTCCAGATGCAGACTGAGTGCTCTGATATGAAATTTAACCAAATGTTACAGTTTTCTGCTTGAAAATGTACAGCTTTTAATGGGGCTGGGGAGAGATGGAGCATAAACAAACCATACAATTACTCTAGTTAATTTTTACTGTAGCAGTTGTGTGGGATTTTATGTAGATTGTGTTACACTCCGAATTTTGGTGCTTGACCTGGTATTATAAATCTGACCTGGTTTAAATTCTGTATTTATGTGAGTATTCTGTATCCTGATTTGCAACAGAATCCCTGTATAACTTAAGGGAGGAGAACAGGCAGCTGAGAAAAGCTCACCAAGACATTCACACCCAGCTGCAGGACGTCAAGGTAGGCTTGGCTCTGACAAGAACTTGGAGATTTGGGGGAAGTTTTCCCAAGTTTCCACAAGCCACATTTAGGCTGTGCTGAAAACTTGTAGCTTCTGTTATGTGGCAAAAGGGAGAGGAATATGGCTGAACTGGATTGCTTGTCTTTGGCCACCTGCCCTTAAGGTAAATGTTCATTTAAAAAGAAAAAAAAAAAAAGGAATAAAGCCCCCAAACCACCCCCCAAAAATGGAGAGAGAAATGTTCAGTGCAGAAATTACAACTGGGAATTTGATTTTGCAAGTTAAGAATTGAGTTTTGGCAGAACTCAGTGCCTAATGTTTTCCAGCTCTGTTTCTTTAAAATGTTCATCAACATCTACCCCAACTTTTAATTTTATGTGAGTTACTCAAATCCTGACCTCCAAATTTCCTTCCCTGGTGTGCTTGCTTCCTCTGTCTGTTCAATATGCATTCCATGTGAAACAAATAAGTGCTGTCATTCCAGCTCGGGATTTTCTTCTCAAAATAAATTGAATTCTCTTCCTAGCTCAACCCCCTAATTTACCTTTTAGAATGAACTTTACGTGAAACGTGTAATGTTCTTCTTTTTGTGTAGCAACAGCATAAGAACTTGCTGTCCCAGCACAACGAGCTTGTGGTGACACTGGAAGACCACAAGAGTGCACTAGCTGCTGCTCAGGTCAGAAGGAAAGCAGCTTCTCCTGGCTCTCCCCTTCCTCCAGCTCTGTCTCTCCTGGGGCCCTCCCTGCAGGCTGGTGCATGTGGCCTTGGGCATGGGGCATCTCACTGGCACCCCCTGCGCTCGGAGGGCAGTGCATGAGGCCAGGGGTTGCCCTGAGGAAGCTGCAGCAGCTCACTGGGCTGGCAGAAGGTAAAGCCAGCTGTGCTGCAGGCCCAGGAGTGCATGTGGTGACAGGAGTGCCTCTGCTTCCATGGCAGCTGGCAATGCCTTTCTTCCTCTGTCTTCTCTCATAGAACTTCTGGGGGTTGGACATCCCACGCTCTGACGTTCACATTTATCACTTACAAAGACCTGGCTGCTGCTGGAAAGTCTTTTTGGGTGTGACTGGAAGGTCTACAAGGCTTTTATAGAACGGTTTGGGTTGGGAAGGACCTTAAAGATCATCTGATTTTCACTCCCCTGCCATAGGCAAGGACACCTTCCACCAGCCCATGTTGCTCTAAGCCTCATCCAACCTGGCCTTGGACACTGGCAGGGCTGGGGCATCCCTGGCTGCTCTAGGCCAAGTACCTCAGTGCAGCAGCAGCAGAGTAGACATAGGAATGTAAACTCCAGGTGGAGCTCAAGTTAATCTGAAAAAAAAGAAGCAGCAGCATTATGTTTCTTAAATGTCATTTTCCAGTGAACTATCCATGGGGCACAAAGTGTTGCAGACTCAGTGAGCTGTGCCAGTACAAGCTGTGTAGGCCACAGGGAATCTGAGTGTGGGAGGAGTGCTGGAGCAGAGCAAGGCTCTTGGTGAATGATCAGAGGGAAAGGCAGTGAGGCAGAGTGAAGTTCCTTTCATTCCTGACTGATTTTCTTTATTTAAGCGTTTTCATGGTCCACAAAATCATTAGCAACATGAAAAGCATTGGATCTTTCTTTTCCTGTTTCTCAGTTCTGCTTGCTGTGCGTGCCACTCTGTGTAGATATTCAAAAAATAGAGAAAGATCAGAAAATTCCCTCTTAGATAAATATCTGAAGAATCTTAATCTCCAGTACTAAAACATGCTGACAGCTAATTTTAAATTCTTCTCCCACTGGCCACCTTTGCTACTTGGTATGTGTTTGCTAACATCTGAAATTCCACCAGGGCAGAGGTAAGGACTGATTTAAGGTTCACCAAATCCAAAGGGAAGCTCCATACACCTCTTCTGGCATTGATTCAGTTCTTTAATCAGAAAAGCTGTGTCACACAAAGCCTTTCTGCCTGCAGTCAGGATGTGGCATTTGTCCTGTGGAGAACCTTTCCTTCAAGGGAAGGGTCTTGCACACACTTTCAGAACAGAGGGTATTTTGCACCATTGCAAAGCAGCTGCAGAAAGTTCCCAAGGGATTATTTCACAGCTCCATAAATGATTCCTCTATTCCCATGTGTATTCTAGACATTGAATACCAGTAGTCAATACTGCATTAAGGAATTTGTGAGCTGAATCTTTAAAGCATTGCAGCCTTTGTGCTTTTCCACAGCCAGCCAGATTAATTATTTATTTTACTGAACCCTGTTTTCTGCCAGTATTAGTACCTTTTCAGCTGTGGCCTTGCATCAGAATGTTCAGTTTAGTGACTCAGCAGTTGAACAAAGCACTTGAATTCTGGTCTGTTTAAATATCAGAGAAACATGGAATGGTTTGGGTTGGAAGGATTTTAACACTCATCTCGTTCCATCCCCTGCCATGGGACACCTCCCACCAGCTCAGGTTGCTCCAAGCCCCGTCCAACCTGGCCTTGGACACTCCCAGGGATCCAGGGGCAGCCCCAGCTTCTCTGGGCACCCTGGGCCAGGGCCTGCCCACCCTCCCAGGGAAGGATTTATTCTTAACATCTCATCTAGCCCTGCCCTCCTTCAGCTGAAGGCCATTCCCCCTTGTCCTGTCGCTCCATGCTCTTGTGGAAAGTCCCTCTCCAGCCTCCTTGTAATCCCACTTTAGGCACTGGAAGGGGCTGTCATTGAGTCTTGCATTCAGTAAATATTATTTTTTCCTCTAAATTTTCTTATTGGCCTCTCCAGCAGTTAATGAGGAAGCAGAACTATCCCTCTGGAATGGCAAGAATGACTGTGCACTCTGCTTTGCTTTCGGAGGTGCTTGGAGGTGTGTGTGCCAGTGGGGCTGGGCTGTGCCAGCCTGTAGCACTGGGCATGGTGTTGGTAGGAGTGTTGAGCATTATGCACCAGCAGTGCTGCCACAGAGCACACACATGGGCACCAGACAGTTTGCAACCTGAATTTTAAAAGGGATTATGAAATGCACTTCTGCTCTCAAACTGGCAGCAAACGCTCCCACCACCTCCACTGGAGCAGCAGAGAAACCCTCTGGTGGGGCACCACCTTTTGTGTGTGCAGCTGGTCAGCTTTCATACATCCTGCCCATCTCAAAAAATCTGCTGAAATTCATAATCTTTCTTGTCCATCTGCTGCAGAGCCAGGGACTGGTGTCCCAACCCATCTGGATTTTCTTGAAAGCTCTTTGAAAGTATCCTGATCTTGTACAAAGTTGAACAGCAAATCAAATGACAATATTTTACTGTTGCATTTCAGGAAGGCTTTAGAAATTTACATTTTCTTTCTACTTCTTGGTGGGTTTTTTCCTTCTTTTTTTCCCCGTGCTCTTGACCAGCGCTGTGCTATGACTTTCTTTGCCTCAGTTCTGTCTGTTGGCTCTTGTCGTGTGAAACACCTGTCTAAATGTTTAGGATTTGACCTTTTCCTGATGTGTATATACTTTACTGTTTCTGGAAGAGCTGCCCTCCTCTTGACCAGCAAAGGAGAAGTTGTGGTGCTCTCGATTTCCCTCGCTTCAGGCTGCCAGGAAAACTGCATCATCCCCTTTTGGCACTTCTCCTGCTTGGCATGAATCAAACAAAACTTCCTCTTTGTCCCACAGAGACGTTTCTAATACACTTTGTGTGCATGTGCACTGTGGCTGAAAAGGTCTTGATGAATCACTATTATTTAATGTGTGGCAAAAAATAATCTATTTTTAAAACTCCTGTCCCTTCTCCTGCCTGGAATATCAACTCTTTCTACCACGTGTCCTGCCAGCAAGTTTAGTCCAAGGTGACTGTTTTCTTAAGAAATTAATTTGGACACGTTATAATTAACATGTTGACTTTAGTCCCAGGTGGAGGAATACAAACAGCTGAAGGACACGCTCAAAAAAATACCAAGTTTCCAAGAGCCTGAGAAGCTGGAAGGGGGAAATGAGCAGCCTGAGGTGCGAGGACTGTCCCCACACAGTGACCTCCCAGAGCAGCAGGGAGCTGTGGCCCAGGAGCACCAGGAGGTAGGAAGTCCTGACTGGCTGCAGACACCACAGGAATGGTCATTATGCAGCAAAACATGGGCAGAAAATCTATTAGAAGTGTAGGTTTAATTGCACAAACTTGTCAGGTCTTGAGTAAAGCACTGAGGAATGGTTTGATATTATTGAGTAGTAAAAAAATATGCTCATGATGACCTTTTCTCATGATGACTAGTTTTCAGTGTATTTGTGTCAGCTGTTTTAAGAAGTTGCTAAAAATCTTAATTTTTTGAATAAGTGATCTCTAAAATGTTACATTCCTCGTGCCACAGAAAAGCTTGACCAAGTTCTGAAGAAATTGTGTTCTATAAAGTTCCAGGGGCACATTAAAGTCAGTGGATTTAAAACTGGCACACTGTCCAGTGTTCAGAAGAAAATGTGAAGTCTGGAAGTTACAAAATCAGTCGAGATTTTGTTTTACAAGAATTCTTGTGCAGCAGAACCTGCAGGAAATAAAAACCATGAAATCACTAGGTTGGAAAAGACCTTTAAGATCATCCAACCATTAACCCAGCGCTGCCAAGGCCACCACTAAAATGTGCCTCTAAAATACACAGTTTACTTTGTAGAATTGTCAGTGTTTTTGTTCCACTTCAGATGGGGTGTAACCTACTCCGTGATGTAACTACACCTTGTGTTGTAGCTGGGCAGAGCCACGAGCCAGTAGTGACAAGGTTTGGCAGGAGGAGTGGCCTGTTCCAAACCAGGCTTTTGGCTCTCCTGACAACAGGATCAGTGCTCTAGATGGGATAGAGGATCCATGTCTGTCCCTGGCTCTCTTGAAACTATGAAATCCATAATATCTTGTCCACACACAATCCTGTGTATGTCTTGCAGAATGAGAAGCCAAGAGAGAGAGGAGAAATAAACACTGAGGAACAAGAGGACAGGGCTGAGCCTTTCCATCTGCAGGGAAGGACTCATGAGGGCCAGCATCCCAAAGAGCTGAACATTCAGGAGCAACAAGAGGCTGGAGAGGATGTTGAGCAACGTGCTGCTCAAGCTGAAGAAGAACGCAAAAAGGAACTTCAGGAGGAAGAGATGGAGCAGGCAGGTCAGCCTGAGCACTTAGGGGAGGAACAAGATCCAGTCCCAGAAGAGCATGAGTGGAAAAAGCAGGAAGAGAAGGAAGAAGAAACCAACATGTTGGGCGATCACCTCCACTCAGAGGTGTGGAGCTCTAGTTAATTAGATTTGCTGTTTAAACAGAGGCTTCTCTTGTCACTGCTGGCCCTGAATTGCACTTGCCTGTTTCTAGGTAAAACCAGTGTCATATTTATTGAAAGTTTGGGATTCAGAGCACTCACTGCTTTTAACATAAAGTTATTGTCATATTCATAGAAAATTTGGGATTCAAAGCACTTGGATGCATCGGATTCAGGCTCAGCTTGAGCACACTCGTGCTGCAGTGCTGGCCAAATCCTAATGAACATTAATTCTGCTGATAAAAAGCAGCAGATGGATAGAAAAGAGCAGCAGACCGAATCCTGTCTCCTGCTTTACATCTGAGGCCCGTGGTAGGTGCTGAAGGACACAGCAGGTGAGAAGGGGGCTTATCTTCAGCACTGTGATGGAGACACGTCCTGCCTGGCTGATTTGATGCATCTCAGCAAACTGCAGCGTTTCCTTGTCAGACAGACCTGCCTTCTGCAAACACGTTGCCATCTCAATGCTCTCTGTCATTTGACAGGAAATTTGGACTGCCAGATGAGCATGACTGGCATAGCCAGGGGAAATCAGTGCTCAGCAACAGCCAGTGGTGCTCTGTGCAGCTCCAAATAAAATCAGCAGAGCCCAGATTTACATTCCAGATTGGATCTGCAGTGGGAAACGTATCTGCCTGCTCTTTAGGCTTTGTAAACACTCTGCTGGCAGCTGAATTGTGTAGCTCTGGTGTGGTGTTTCAGCTGTTGCTGAAGAGCTGAAAGGTGCAGTGGGTCAGAACAGCAGCACTGGGTTAAGCTGTGAAACTGGGGTTACTTTAAGTTGTTGCTGAGTGTAAAAATGTGCAGTGTCTCACTCGAGGCTAAAAGCAACCCCCACTGAGATTGCCAGTTAAATCAATGGAAACTTCTGCTGTCTTTTCAGCCACCAAAACCTCCTTATACTGCTAATATATTGGGGGGGGAATTATATTACTGATGTGTAAGAAAAGGAAAGGTTGGCATCCCTCAACCCATGATCTCCTCTTGCTTCCCCTTGTCCTCCACAAACACCCCAACACTTCCAGTCCGTGTTCAAAAAAAACCATTTAAACTAAGCAGAGGCAGGACAACTCAAAAATAACTTAGCTGTGATTTTACCTGTTGCAAGGACTCATATTTTCTTTTACATTTACCACAAAAGAAGTATCTTTTCATTGATTTTACTCCAAGGTAGAACATAAGAAATCACTTTTTTGCCCAGTTTTCCGTCTGGACAGCTCTCTCCCTGCTTGCTCCTGATCACTGAAACGCTGATTAATCTGTGACTAACCCATTTCTTGGACAGATATCACCAACAAAAGCTGTCCCAAAGAGCCAGAAAGCAGCTTATGAGCAGCAGCTGGAGCAGCAGCACCTGGGAGCCCAAAGAGCAGAGGAGGCTGAGCAGCTGCGGCAGCACCAGGAGAGGCTGCGGGGGCAGATCCTGCGGCAGCAGCAGCTCCAGGAGAAGGAGCTCCAGCTCCACAAGCAGGCAGAGCAAGGGGAAAAACTCTACAAAAACCAGCTCAGGTTAAATTCTTCTACATGATTTTGTCATGGTGTGTGCTTGAGGGTTTATGGTGCCAGCTCTGTTCTGCTCCCTTGTCCCTGAGGGGAGGTGGAAGGTTCCCGGGGGGTCCTCTGGACTAATTCCTTGAAGCGCTGGAAGTTTGCTTTCCTAAAATTCAGGGTCCTGACTTTACTCTTTGCCTGACCCATCAGGCAAAGAGTAAAGATATCCATCAGGGCTGTGAACATCACAGGGACAAAGCACAAGGGTAGCTTAGCAGGACAAGGAAGTCTTTGTTCTATCAAGTGTATATCAGAAAAGGTGATGTGAGAAAATAGAAAGTGCAACTGGAACCCATCCTGGCAGGTGCTGAGAGAGGCAGAGGGGCAGGGGAAGGGTTTGTTTATCAAAGCAGACACACTTTTTTGAAACTGAAATGATGTTTGGTATTTAATGTTCTCAGCCAACAGGCTCATTATGATAACATGGACCAGGATATTGTACAAGGGGAAGAAGAGCAAGGGATTCAGGAGGAGGAAGGAGGTAAGAGAAGACTCCTGTCCCTGCCATGCTCACAGGGTCCCTGTCTACTGCCTTGCATGTGAGACTTTAATATTCATTTCATATGCAGTTTGGATTCAAGTGAAACATAAACTTGCAATGTAAAACCAGAAGCTCAAATAACCCAGGCTTGAACTGGCTGAGTGGAATAGAGGAATTACTGAAGATCATATTTATATTCCTGAAAGGAAGTGTGTCCTTTTGATCGAGCCCCTAGGATAGGGCTTTGTGGATCTTGGTCACATCCCTGGCTCTGCCTCTGGGTTTGTTTGATCTCTTTAAATTATACAGGATCATGGAATGGTTTGGGCTGGAGGGGACTAACTAAAACCTGCTGTAATACAATAATAACCCAAGAAATTTTTTAGCTTATGAGCATGACAACCAACACCAAGATGAAGGTGAAGATGATGATCAAAATAATGCAAATGAACAGCAAGAACCAGAACATCAAGCAGAAAATCAGCAGGCTGATGAATCAGTGAGTATGAATTAAGATGCTGTGGGTTGCAATCGTTACTGAAGGGAGAAATCCACAGGTCCTGTCTGACATAATTGTGTGTTACAGACATGAGAGGAAGAGAGGTCTGCTAGGAAGACAGGTTTGACAGTTTAAAATAACATCTGTAATCTATTTAGAGCTGTCCTCACTGATTTGTGAAGAAATCAAAAAAGTTTCCTGGTTGGAAGCAAATTGCTTATTTCAACATTCCTTTGATCTGGGCTTTTGGTGGAATAAAGGATTTGGACTTAGCTGGGACCTGAACAGGTAAATTTGGCCTCAAAAAAATAACATGAGTGGTCAGTCCAAAAGAGCTGAGATGGTATTTTTGATGCTGTCATTAGTTAAGAGGGTAAGAGCCAACTCCAGAACCACTGGAGTCAGCACAGAACTGTGAGATCCTGGAGGAGGATGTGGGTGAGCACTGAAGCACCTGCACAGGGATGTGGGTGCTGTAGAGTCAGCCCTTTGCCTTCCCCCAAACTCCCTCTCACCTGGTGCTCTGGAACATCAAGGGTATCTTCTTTCCTGCCCTCCCCTTCAGCAAATTAAGATATATAGTAAATAATTTCAGAGGGTCTCTAGCTTGTTAGCTATAAAGATGCAGAACTGCTCTTACTGAATGATAAGAAGAAAGAAAATGCTCCTTTTCTGAATGGCAGAGATGAAAGGTGAGTGCTGGGGTTTGATTATAGACATGGACAAGGTCAGTAGTGCAGGACAGTCTGGGAGTGAACAATCACATCAGCTCTCTGCAGCCAGGAGCATTTAAACTCTTATCTTTGTTCACCTGCCCTTATCAGGCACTGTCAGTTGTCAGATACTCGGTAAACAAAAGTTGTTCAGCAGCTCTGTGAAACAGGGCATCAATGTGGTCTGAGCAGAGAGCTACCTGCACTGCTGCTCTCTCTCTGCTCAGGGCTGAGGTACCTTTGTCCCCTGACCCTGATCCTGTAGAGAGATTCCAGCTGGTTTCAGTGGGGATGGAGCTGGTTCTAGCACAGCCCACGCTACTGGGGCTTCCAAGAGAAATGGAATTTGACTGTGAGCTGAAAATATGTGTTTAATATTCACTTCTGAAATGACAGAAGGCAGCCATGGAAGATGTGAATCCTGCTGATGACCCCAACAATCAGGGAGAAGATGAATTCGAGGAAGCTGAGCAAGAGAGAGAAGAAAACCTACCAGATGAAAATGAAAAGCACAAGGAAACCAGCGAGAAACAAGGACAACCAGGAATGGAAGAGCACTTGGTGGTCAGTAGAGGGAGAGGAGGCACCTGCAGGGCCTCTTCAGGAGGTCGAATGCTGTGCATCTCAGCCTGCTGAAGCTGTAAACTCCTGCAGGCAGAGATTGTGTGGTTATGCCATTGGTCTTTAGTGGTGGGAATATTCCACTGCCTTCCTGCTTACTAGTGAAAGTCTTGCTTTATTCTGTGAAGGGGCTTTTCTTGTAATCATCCTGCTATTTTTAAATTGAGGGCCATTTTAAATCCTGTAACCGGGCTCTCGTGACTGCTAGTGAAGGAACTAAAACTTCTTATGCCATTATTGTGATTTTAGCTTTACATAAAGTTGTAGTTCCAGAGCATAAGACTTCAACCCTCAGTCTTCTAAAGTGACCAGACATGCACTGGAGCTGAATTTTCCTGTGATCTCTGTGCAGATGGCAGGAAATCCCGACCAGCAGGAAGATAATGTGGATGAACAGTACCAGGAAGAGGGAGAGGAGGAGGTAAGAGCACAGAGCTGAGGCCTGTGTGGGCTCAGGTGGCA
Organism: Dendrocincla tyrannina; assembly: GCA_035047865.1. Classification (NCBI taxonomy): domain Eukaryota; kingdom Metazoa; phylum Chordata; class Aves; order Passeriformes; family Dendrocolaptidae; genus Dendrocincla; species Dendrocincla tyrannina. The sequence goes on along the minus strand of JAWWMP010000011.1, from coordinate 3,338,236 downwards.
GAGCACATCCCCATTAACATTCAGCCTTGGTATCCTTTGTAACTGCAGCAGGAGCCCAAAGCACTTTGTCTGACTTTAACAAACCTGCAAAGTCTCTGCCATGGCTCTGCTGTCCCCTTCTGGGTACATTCAGGGTTTCTCATGCTTACATGCAGCCATCCATCAGTCTTGCATGCCACACAGTGTTAATTGGGCAATAATTGAAAAGATTAAGCCATTCACAACACAAGTTAAAATTCCTGGATATCTCAAGGTCACAGAAAACCTCATTAATCTCTAATCACACACTGCTGTTCTGGGCAAACTGCTTCCTTGGCCACTCATTTACTCTTTGGCTCTGACTTTGATTTATTGGTGCTTCTCCTGAGCAATCCAAGCTCCATAAGCCCCTCAGTTCGTGGAGTGAGGCAGGAAGCTGACAGCACCTTGAGCTGCAGCAGAAAGGGAGGGCAAGGGACTTTGGCTCTCCTGTGTTGGCTGTGGGGCTTGCTGTGCAGGCAGGAGCCACCCTGTAGTCCCTCAGCACGTCCCTGATTCATTCCTGCTTTCTCCTTCACACAGAATGCTTCACACAAAGCCTTGGAATCAGCTGCTCCTTCCTCCCTCCTGGGGAATGCTTTGTCTGGACTGGCTGGGATGCACTCAGCATTGACCAGTTCAAAATCCTGTTATTACATCAAAGCAGGTCATTAGGAACTGGGAAGGGCTGGCCTTTGGCAACTCCTCCTTGGTTTACAGGAAGCAATTTAAAGCAGGTCTCATAGGGGACTGTGCCCCATGTGCTTCCTGGGAGTGTTAAAGTGTGAGCAGGGATTGAGGGAGCAATCCAGAGAGACGTAGGATGCTGTAGTGGGGATTAGTTTCTTTAGTAAGTTGACTTAAAGATTACACATTGCTGCTCAGATCTTTCCTTCAAGGTGGTCCCAGTGTGATGGATGCAGCTTGTTTGGAGCAGATAAGCATAGCAGCATCCTACCAAAGAAAGTCAAGTTTACTTCAGAAAGCATTCCTCTTTCAAATTTGTACCTAACATGGAAAGTGGGATATGGAATTGAGGGAAAGTGCTGACAGAACAGAAGGAAGTGAGAGATCTGGGAGCGGAACATCTGAACAGATTCAGCATGATCTGCTCTCTCCAAGGATAGCATTGGAAGAGATTGCCCTTTGCTCCCAATCCCCCCCTTGCTGCTTTGTGGTTTTCCAGGAGCAGTTGGCAGAAGGATCCCTCAGCTTCAGGGAAAACACGGCCAAAGTTACCATTAAACACCTGTCAGAACCGAAATAGTTCTGGGAGCCCACAGTGGGGTGGAAGGGTCAGGAAGGACTCTTTGGTCCATCATGACACAACACTCCTACTAAGGAGGGCAAGGAGAAAATAATATCTCTGTAAGGGTAAAGCATGGAATGGAAAGCTGAATGTGTTAGGTGAGGATGAGAGGGGCTGTGAGACTTGTAGGTAAAAGTCAGATGCTCTCAGAGGAAGTGAGATTCCTCATTGTTGGGTGTTTGTTTTCTTAATCCTCCTGTAACCTGTCCATGCCCTCTCCTCCCTCCTTCAGAACCTTCATGCTGAAAGGTATCGCTGTGAAAAGGTGCACAGTTCTGCCACAGGTCACATCTTCAAAAGGAAATTAAACCATACAGAAACATCTCTGTGCTTTGTAGGTCCAGGAAGATTTGACTGAAGAGAAGAAACGAGAACTGGAAGGCAATGCTGAGGAACCATATGGTGAAAATGAGGAAAATGTGAGTCCTGAGCAAACCCTGAGCACGACAGAACCACCTCCCAGGGCCCTTACCCGAGCTTGCTTTAATCAGAGACCTGCCATTTTCATGCTGTCCCAGCTGCCTTTTGCTCATCCTGCCACCCCCACAGCAATTCTGGCTGCCTGGAGGCCTTGGAACATCTCCTGTTCCTGTCCATGGGCTCTCACAGCTCCAGCTGAGGGTTGTTTCAGTGCCCTGAAACAAAAACTGCAAGGGAACTGGCACTGGATCTGTGTGTGACTGTTCTTGTTCTGTTTGCCCCACTCAGGCAGATGAAAAGAATAACAGAGGGACGGACCAAGAGCAAGAAATGCAAGAAGAGAACAACCAGAAGGAAGTTCATGAAGAAAACTATGAGGAAGAAGAAGAGGAGGAGGAGGAGGAAGGCAGAGCTGTTGCAGCAAAAACTCGTAGACGAGGGGAGATGTAGTCCCCTGTATTTTTCTTTTTCAGTACAGAAATTCTTTCTGTGATTTGTTTTTTGGTTTGGTTTTTTTTTTTTTTTTAAAGAACTTTTTTTAGGATATTTAATTTCAAAAAGAAAAAAAAGCTTGTGTTTTACACTTTTTACTTTTCTATTAGATGCCCATATGTTTATATGAACATGGTATTTTGATACTCTAGATTAGGATTTCATTTCTATACAAGCTGTACATAAACAGACATCCTCTAGGTTTAATTTTCTCTAATTCTGGCAATGTTGGATACACTCTCACCTTGTCCAGGTCTGACAGAGATGTTTGGTGTACTGTCAGACACACTGAAGGAACATTCCTAGTGCCTAAATCCAGTTGACTTTACTCACTCCAGCTCGTTGTCTTCCATGACAGAGTTTGTCCTGTCCAAGGGCTGGTTATTCTTTGTAACCTCATGAGGACAAGCACAGGCCCAGCTGTCTGCAGGCCCAGGCCTTTCCTGGGTGCAGAACAGTTCTAAAATATGCAAGTTTTACAAGCCTTCAGAATACAGCCAGGTTAGCAGCTGTTAATTTTGGCAGCTGTTTAGATACACTTCAATTATGCATTTATTTTAATGAGCAGACCCAGGTACCTCAATTACATGCACTACCTGGCAGCTCATGCAAATGGGGGTGTGCTGGAGGAGCTGGAAACCAATTTAGACTTGCAGCTCCCTTCTGCCAGATCACAACACTACAGCTGTCACAGGAATGAGGATTTACAGCAGCACCAATTTCCTTGTCCTAGTTAATACATAAACTATCTGACCAGAGAACTCTCATTATGTTGCCTCAGTGCCATGTTTTCTGGAGCCTGCAGAGAGGAGCTGAGCTGACAGGATTGGTGCAAGATGTTGAACTAAGGCCTTTACCTTCTTTTACTTATTTATTTTTGAAGTCTATGCTGGGAGGATTTCTGTGTGCCCTGGTGTGAGAATCAGAGTAGAGACAAACCCCACAGAAGTTTTGTCCAGAAAACATCTCCAGCACTGCATGTTGAAACCTGAGGGTGGGGGGGACACCACAAAAACTGTGCCTTGGTGTAGGCTATGAACATAATCACAGTGCATGAATCTATACAATATTTGTATTGGTACAGACACTAGTTATTTAATATATGTTAAAGGAGAATGGGAATCTGGATTTCCCAGGCTATGCCCCATTGCTGGAAATGAGGCCCATGGGAGCTCCCCAAAGTGTGTGTTAATATATAAAATGAGGGATTGGGGGGGTTTCCCTTTTGTAGTAATGATGCATAACAATGTTTTTAGTTTTAACTTTTTATATGAATGTAATTTAATTCATTTTTCTACTAACTCGATTATATTTTGTTTTATAGTTGGTTTCCATTCTTTGCAAATTTCCTAAATGTCCCCCCAACCCAGTGCTTATGTTTCAAAGGAAGATTTTTGTCAGCAAGTCCTTTGGGTTTTCTAGTTACCATAAATAAGATTTACCTTATGTATAAAAAAGTTTACATGAGACTGTAAAATGTATAATATGTACATAATCTTCAGAATACAATTATTTTGGTAAATTGGCCTGTATTTTTAATGTCACGGTTGCAGTATTTAATTATTTGAGGCCTAATAAAACTTGACTGCAGTCAATAAACTAGAGCATAGTTACTGATCTTGCACAAGTGTGAGGGTTTGTGTGAGTTTTCCTGATGCTGTGTTTGTATTCCATGTTAATAGAATGAGTGGGGGCAGGCAGGGAAAGAGCAGGAGCTACGAGCCACGGTGGGATTTTCAGGGAAGTGGAGCATTCATATGAATGGATACAGCAGAGCCCATGGAGTGTGGAAAACACACAGTCTCCTGCCACATTTGCAGTGCAGAGAAAGCCACTTCCAAAGGCACCTGCAGGTACAAACTATCCCCAGTGCAGCATCTTCTCAATGAGCTGCTTCTCGCTGCTCTCCCGTTGCTTCTCCAGTTTGCTGGCTGTGGGTGAAATCAGAGCTGCTCCCAGGTCCCAGTGCCCCAGGGCATGGTTCTGGGCAGCTCTGATGATGCTCTGGTGGGCACCATCCCTGTGGGTAACACTGGTGGCTCCAGCAAGAGCCCAGAGGGACAAATCCCTGCAGGACAAGGACTCCCCCTGTGCTGGAGCAGCCCGTGCTCCCCACAGATGGACAGCCACGTCAGCGAGCACAGCAAGTGCACATCAAACACAAAGAGGCCAAGAAAGTCTTCACAGGAGCCTGTTCTGTGCTTAGCCAAGGGCCTACTCACTGCACAGGAGAGTTATCTGAGTGGAGACCAACTCTGAGGCTTGAGGCTCAGCTGACAAACCCATGTGGCATCTCCATAGGGTACCTTGGCCATCACAACACCAGTTTTGGGGCTTTCCCACACTCCCCAGCCAGCCTTGCTCCCTGCCGGCATCTCAGGGCTCAGAGGTGCAGGACTCAAAACCCAATTCCAATATTTTTGCAAATTCTAAGGCAAACCCTTGCACAGCTGCCTGCTCTGGGCTCTCCCTGAGGTTATTCCAAGCCCTGTGCCTGGCACGGGTCACTTAGTGCCAGACCAGTGGGCCTGCTGGGTAGTTGAGCTGGTGGGGAGAGGGGGGACCCACATGTTAGGTCCTCATTGCCAGAGGGTCCCTGGAATTCAGGGAATGCCAAATGCTTTGCTAAATTAAGAGATTAATGAGCTTATGTGACCTAAAAATAAGGTGGGGATGTTCCACAGCTCCAGCCCTGGCACACACAATGAACAGCAGGGGGAAATGCTCTGACTCGGTTTTGCAGCTCACGGAGTGGGACTCCCAGCATGACACTGTGGTTTAGGACACACCAGCAGAGTGAAAGGAGGAATTCAAAGGGAAATATTACATCACACTGGGATTTCGCAGCAGCAGGACAGGATGGGCACACCATGAGCAGGGCTGACATCAACTCATCCAAATATTGGAGGCGGTTCAGAACACGGGGTGAGACCGATGGGAAAACTCAGCTTGTGGAAGGAAAGTTCATGCTCCAGACAGCTCAGGAAAGGAAAGTTGGAGTGACTTGGCTGAGAACCCACAGAGGCAGCCACCAGGTGAGACAGGAGCCCTCAGCCTCCCAGGGAAACCCAAAACAAAACCCCCAATAACATTCAGGCCAGAACTACAGCATGCTTAGTAATTAAGTTAATTAGTCACTGCAGCAACGGATTTAAAGGCTGTGATGAATTTTGTTCATGGGACATCTTTGAAAAGCCTTTCTAGCTCAACCCATCTGGGCATCATGAGAGAATCCCGCCTATGATAAAGTGAACAGTCAGTCAAGAGGATGGTAAGAGGCATAAACACACAAAGCAATGACAGTGCAAAGAACAGAACCCAGTGGATTCATCCTGCAGCCCAGGGAACCCTCCAAGGGATCAGCTCCTGCCCTGTGGCCCCACAGCTCCCCTCAGTAAGTGCTGCTCTCTTGCCACGTGCCTTCAGAAGCGAGCAGTGAAGTGGCTGTGGCTCAGAGCCAGCCCACAGCCCCCCGTGGCACCGAGCACAGCTCCCACCCTGGACACAACCTGCCCTCAGCTCTGCCAGTCTGAGCACGTAAAACGTGTTTGCAGAGCACACGGAGCTTCTTCCTCTGCTGCAGCCAGAAAGAAATGGGTGTTGTTACAGCCAGAACATTTGCAGTATGGTGGGGGGAACGAGGAACCCAAAGCTGGGCACCCAGAGAACCTTTGAGTACATCTGACACACCAGCAGCCCTCAGACAGCAATCCCTTCCCTTCCACCCTTCCTGCTGCTTCAAATGCTCAATTATTCATCATTTTCTCATCATGGCCACACGTAAAGGGAATAAAAAAACAAATGATTTTGTCATATCTGCTAATAAAGTATTTTTAAATGTTTTCTTGGAAGTTCAGGGTACTGAAGGTATTGATCAGCTCTGTTACAGGCAGGGGCTCAGCTGATGAGCTTGGCAACACCTTTACTGTTCCTGCCTGCTGAAATGCAGCACGGAAAGCTCACAGGTGTATTGATCTCAATAACCTGTGAGTGCCTGAGACACAATCACTGCCCTGTAAGAAACTTTCTAGTCTCAAAGCTGCTTCTCCCTGCACGTCTCAAACCATTTTAACCGAGTGCTGCAGCCTGTCTTAGGGAGAGGCACCGAGGGAAGGCAGAGCAGGGGATTTTAAGCACAGGTTTTGAGAGGAAACCTGAGAGCAGAGATCAAATTGGGCCCAAGTTTAGCCCAGAGTCCTGCTGAACCTTCTGCTCACACTCACCAAAATAAAACTGTACCTTCTGCATGTTTTCAACCACACAGCAAATGGTTTTATCAGTTCAAAGAAATATTTCGCAACTGAGCATTGACCTGGGGCTGATCTCTCACTTCTTTAGTCCCCATCCCTCGTGTGTGTGAGCTCCAGACGTTGCCTTGCCTCACCTCTGATGCCAGCTGGGGCCTGTGTGTTTCCTCAGCTCCACATCTACATTGCCACTGCACAAACTGATGCTCTGCCAAAGTCTCAGATGTGGCAAAACTCTCAGGGCATTCTTTTCATCGTAAGTGCTACATCTGTCAGTCACATCCGTGACTACAGGGGCACAAAATGCCTTGGACATGCTCCTGGTGCCCTCAAAGCTGCAGGAGCAGCCCCTCCAGGGAATGCCCATCATGGACTAATGGGCTGGAAGAGCTGTCAGAGAGTTGCCTTCAGTGCAATTATGAGCTTTACTATGAATTGAAGCAGATAAAAAAAGGAGAGCTTTAACGAAAGGTTAAACCTCACAGGGAATTTTATCCACGACCTTATGTCAGGGGAACAAAAAAAAAAAAAATAAAGCTCTAGGTGGCATTTTGGAAAAGACAGAATCCTTAATTAATGAACAAATGCCATTGTTAGCTGCTCCTCAGAACAAACCAGGCAGAGTGCTGTAAAAATGAGAGGATGAAATGAATTCCCAGGCTATGGGAGTCCCATTGGTGTCAAAGAGAACGGTAAGCCCTGTGGTTCCTGCCTGACCTGCAGAAAGCCTGATGCTCCCCCCAGGAGCTGCAAAGTGCCTCTGTGAAGCAGCAGTTGTGAGGAAAAGCCCAGCCCTGTGCAAGATGTTCCTGGTGGCAGGAGCCATGGGCTGTTTTTTGGGCACAGCAGATATTCCAGTGGAATGCAAAGCCCTCCCACGTGCCAGGAAAACAAGTTTCTGGGCATTTGTTGTGACAGGTGAGAAATGCAACAACTCCCGTGCATGAAGTTGGGAGGGTTCAATGTATATATGTATTATAGTGGGTACAAACTGAAAGGGGGGAACTTTAGTTTAGATATATGGAAGAAATTCTCCCCTGGGAGGGTGGGCAGGCCCTGGCACAGGGTGCCCAGAGAAGCTGGGGCTGCCCCTGGATCCCTGGGAGTGT
>JAWWMP010000011.1:3250741-3330541 GCA_035047865.1 Dendrocincla tyrannina | reverse complement strand
AGAGAAGCTGGGGCTGCCCCTGGATCCCTGGGAGTGTCCAAGGCCAGGTTGGACGGGGCTTGGAGCACCCTGGGCTAATGGAAGCTGTCCCTGCCCATGGCAGAGGGTGGCACTGGATGGGCTTTAAGGTCCCTTCCAACATAAGGACAAGTAAATTTCAGGTGGCAAACCACCAGGAATCAGGGAATGTGGAACAGAGCAGAGGATGTGAGCAGGAGTGGAAGAACTGGAGATTAATCAGGGGTACTCTGCAAGAAGAGGAATGAAGGACATGGAACCCCAAGACACCAGAGTTCACCAGCTCCTTGGAAGTCCTTGTTTGGGCTTCCAAAGGCTCTAGAAGATGTGGAAACCATTCCCTTCCTTGTTTTACTGCCGTGCCAGATGGCCGCGTTAGGGGATCGATTTGCTCGTAAAATTAGGGGATGTGGTGCAATAATGAAAAGTGTTGAGACGTTTGCCATCTCAAGATCAATGTCTTGATGGATTTAAAAATAAATTTGTTGAAAATTATGCTGTGATTGAAGCAAGTCTTTGTAGAAGTGTTATATTTCACAGTGACAAATCTGCAAAACCACAAGCCATGTTATTCCCGCAGAGATATTTATTCTGGAGGAAGCATCTTGAAAATTAGAATACTGGACAAGCTGATACCCTTCCTCAGCTTCAAAATAGAGAAGTTACTCACTGGTGTTTCTGTATAGAGGTTCAGAACCCAACCAGGAAACATACCCAAAGCCCCAAAAGCTAAGAGTTTCTGAGGAATATTTGAGGTTTCTCTTACAAAGCAACAAGACTCAGTGCAGGTCTGAGGAAAGAACACGCCACAGCTCCTTGGCTGCTGCCATTTCCATATTGATTTGGACTGGGGTGTAATTAGCAGCTCACAGGTTATTCTGCGTGGTGCTTCCACACTGTCAGACATTCCCTCAGGGCTTGTCCTCGCAGCAAACATCATTAAATTTGCAATTTAACTCCGTGCCTGCTGCATTCCCCATGCAAACCCTCATGTCACATTGCTTCAGCAGCACAAAGTTACCTAAATGCAAGAGAGAGCACAGCTCTGGCCTGCCTTACCCTGCTGCATTTATTCCAGTCACCTTTCCTGCCTTTAGCAGTTGCTCTGGGTTTCCACTTGGTGTGAACCCTCCCAGATGGCACTGGTCCCTCAGCTCTTCCCCTTACACACTGAACTGCTTTGTTGAGCCTCTTGGATTTAAGGCCTTTGCAGAAAATGTCCCCATTAAATGAACCTCAGGTGTGAACCCACGTTGTCAGTGCCAGAGTTACACTCAGTGGCACAGAGAGCAAGCAAGGGGGCACCTTCATCTTGTTGGATGGCAAAGGTTTCCCACCTCAGACTATTCCACGTTACAGTGTGGAGAAAGAAGAGATTATCTGACATTCCTCTGTACCTTGGGAAGCTGCTAAAGATTCATGAATATTCCAGAGAGCCCTGGCTTTTCAGAAAGGTGCCTTAAATCTCTGTGGTGTGTGACAGATGTGGGGTTTTTCATGCCAGCCACAGCATCCCAGATGCACAGATGAAGCTCCAGCATCAATCTGCTGTGTTTTATGCATCGGGGGGAATTAAATAAAAATCAACTTCTTTTAATAGTTTTTTCAATATCTTTTTTTCCCTATGGGGCAATCCCACACCCTGCTCAGACACGTGATCACAGAACTGCAATTTCACATGCTGCTAATTCTTTTGGCAATTAACATTTCCTAAGCCAAATGCCCAGTCAGTCCCACAGCACTTGCTGGTCCTGCCCTCCCTCCTGCTCTGCTCCCATGCAGCTGCCCTTTGCCTTAGTGCCTCCTGGAGAAAGCTGCATTCTGCTGGCTGAAAGCACAGAGGCAGCTCCCACTTTTCAGAAGTTTTATTTCCTTGCCTTCATGAAGTGGAGTTTTTCCTCCTGATGGTGTTTTCTTGGGGGAACAGAGCCAAAGCAGCTCAGACTCCAGGGGACCCTGCAGAACGTCCCTGCCTGTTCCTGTGGAGGGGTCACTCAGCCACACATCAAGCCCCATCTGGTGTGGGTTTGTCACCTCCTCCCTGCCTCAGGAACCCACCAATTCCGTCACACTGAATGCAGGCAAGGAAAACAAGACAAACAAGGAATTGAGGCTTCAGAACTGCCAGGAAGGGCTTGGCTTGGTTCCCTCTGGACAGGGCAGTAAACAACATTCCCATTTGCATTATCAGGCCCATTTTTGATATCTCTGCAAGGCAGGACATCCATTTAACTGTCAAGGACAGAAAATGGCAAACCTGGAGTGAATTTTCCCCATTCCTCACGAGACTTGGGCCCATTTGGGTTTCACCTCCTGCACATCCCCACTGCAGATGGACTGCTACATCATCCCTCCTTACACAAACCATTCACAAGGTTCTCAAAAATGACAGCTCCCTCCCACCAACAGGCAGCAGCCACCCCGAGAGCCCAAGTAATGCAATACCTAATAAGAGGCTTAAGTAGAGAGGAATTCTAGTTAATATTGTATTAGCAATGGCTGATACCTTCCCTGCCCATTCTAACTCCCTCACAGGATACAATGTCCACGCTTGTAAGGGAAGCTTATTGACATCTGATCAGTCAATAAATCTGTTCTTGTTTTTTAATGACCCCGAGAGCTGTTTCCACATGCTCACATCATCTTACCAACAATTTACCCTCATACATTAATTATTGCTTTTAAGGCCTTTTAAACTCTAGAACCTGTTTTAGCTCCTTTGCAACAATTTTCATCTAATTGCAAACCAAGACGTGGCAGGAAGCAGGTTTGAACCTCATGAGCCCAAAGAGAGCTTTGTGGGACCAAAAGCAGAGAGGCAGAGCCGTGAGGCTCCTCCTGGGCACAACAACGTGGACACCTACAAACAGCAGTGACACCTTCTCAAAGGAGCCAGGAGTCAGGACACCACATTTCTGTCCAAAGGAGGCACCAGGATGGGCAGAGGGAGGGGGCAGCAATGCTGGGATGAAAGGCTGGGAGAGATGGGATTGTTCAACCTGAAGAAGAGAAGCTTTGGGGTGACCCAGTTGTGGCCTTCCAGGACCTGAAGGGGCTACAAGAAAGATGGAGAGGAACTATTTCCAAGGGATGGAGTGACAGGACAAGGGGAATGGCTTCAAACTAAAAGAGGGCAGGTTTAGATTGGATATAAGGAAAAAGTTCTTTACTGTGAGAGTGGTGAGACCCTGGCACAGCTTGCCCAGAGCAGCCAAGGATGCCCCATCCCTGGAAGTGTCCCAGGCCAGGTTGGACAGGGCTTGAAGCAATCTGGGCTAGTGGAAGGTGTCCCTGCCCATGGCAGATGATATGATATGAGATGATATGATCTTTAGTGTCCCTTCCAACCCAGGCCATTCTATGATTTGGAATAAGTGGGTTTGAGTCCCTCCTTGCTAAACCTGCAAGTGACATTTGCAATTGGTTTCCTTTCTGTGCTGGAGTTTTCTGCCTGTGTAAATTGGGAGGTGGCACCTGGTTATCATACAAGGGCCTGATCAATAAGAATGCATTAAAGATTCATATACAAGTGTATTAAAGCATCCATGCTATGATAACGTCTCCCATTTAAATACTATAAAAAGCTCAGTGGGCTCTTCACTGAGCCATTAAGAGAGTGATAGGCAAATTGGAAATGTCCAGGAGAAAAGGAGCAGAATTACACTCTGCTATGAAACACCAGGCAGCTCCCATAAAAATCAATGGGACCGCATAGCAGTAAATTGCTGGGGAGATGAGCTTTATTTCATGGCTCATAAGTGAACATGAATCTCTAACAACCTGTCAGCCCTGACAGCCGTGCCTCTGCAAGGAGCTGCCTTCTCCAGGGCTGCCTCCATCCCCTGGACCTGCTCCTGTGGGCAGCAGCTCCTCTCCCATCACAGCCACCCTTCCAACAAGGAGCTGCAGGCTGGGGAACCCGGCAGGGGCAGGGATATCCCCACGTGGTGCTCAGTGCCCCAGGAAACCTCTCAGGGCTCACAGGGCTCATCCCACCAACACCTGCAGCGATGCTGGAGGGACTGACTGGGCTGTGCAAACACCTCTGTAAACTCTGGGGGTGCTGCTTGTGTGCTCTGCCTTCTGCCTAAGGATCTTCTGCTTCAAGCACACAGCTTATTCACCAAGAACACTGTAAAGGAGGCACTGAGAGAGAAAGCAGCCTGCCTGAAAACTTACAGGAAAACCCATGACAAGGCTACAAATGGAAATGCCTTGGAATTCTGCCCTGGTCCAGGGCCCAGCCAGAGCAGGGAGCTGCAGTATTGCTAGCTGGATTTATGGTAGGACAATTGGTGACACATGGCAGCCATCAAATCAGATGGGCACCAACTGTGGTGCCACAAAATCCATGACAAGAGAGAAAGACACAGATTTCAGGCATGGACTTTGGTGGCTGTGCCATGCTTGCTGAACTGGGATGGCTGAATTTGGGGGAAATATATGCAGGTTAATATGCAGGATGTCCTGCAAACAGGAGCAGCTTTGCTGCTTCCTTAGCTCACTGGCAGAACATTTACTTAGCCTCGTGTGCCAGAAATGTAGCAAGTGCCAATAAATTATCTCTTTTTGAAAAGATTCCCATCCCAGTAACTTGTTGGGGCCCTGGCTGGTCACTTGGGGAGCGCAGTATCAGCTCCAAAGTCAACAAGAGCAAACAGGAGACCTACACAAATCACCACTTTGTGGCCTTACCTAGAGATTAAGGTCTATGGGAACAAGAGATAAAAATTAAATACACTACATAAATCCGTGAGGTTCTGGGGAAAAAAGAACCCAGCCCCAGATTTAACCATTGCTCCCTACACACCTTTTCATCTGACAGTGCAAAGGATGAACTCCTAAAACACTGAGACGACAAACCAGCCTAAAAGGGGAATGTATTTTCCCTCAAGCCAAGTTCTTCACCTTCTCCTCTCCCCAGACTCTGCACTTCAAGCTGCCAACCTTCTCACACAACCCACGCCAGGCAGGCACTTCCAGCTATCTCTGCCTAATCTTTCAACTATTTGCCTTTGCCATAGATTTTTTTTCCCCCCTGATGATTTCTTATTATCTTCCATAAGGCATTTGAATCTGTTTCCCCAACTCATCCAGCACAATAAATTATCAGGAATTAAATTAGCTATCAAAGGGCTAATAGACTTGTTCCTCCAGGGGCTAAATTAGTTATATCAAACTTTATCTGGAAGAGGGAAGGTTTAAAAATGTATTTTTCCAACAGGTTCTGGTCCTCATTAGATAGACTGAAGCCTATCTACAGAAGCCACTCAAGAGAGCACAAGAATCAGCTGCTCAGCACAGATGGCCTTGAACTAAAGGTCAGAGAAGAGCATGAAAAAAGTGGAAATACTTTAAAATTGTTCCTGCAGCCACTGGTTGCTGGCTGAAGTTACCTTCCTGGATAGATCTCACTGCCTTTGAAATGCTTTCTCAGTGTTACTGCATGCAATTTCATTTTACAAGTGGATTTTTATTTTTGCTCTTTGGCTTTGCTGTGTGTTTTAAGTGGGATTTCTGGTATCTCTCAAGAAAGGGGGAAAAATTGCTTAATTATGAAAGGATTAGGAAATATGAACTGCTGAATTAGCTGAGATGTTGGTAATATTAAAGCAGCAGAGACTCAATGATATACAATAAAAACTTCACCATAGCCTTCAGAAACAGACTATGAGAACTCTCAACCCCCAGCCCAGTGCTGATCTCTGCACACCATTTCCAGCACAGGAGGGCACATGAAAACAGATCCCTGGGGTAACTGATATTCACCCACCAGTCTGGGCTGCAATCTGGGCCAAGAAGCCCTGAGGGTGCAGGACCTTACCTGGCTGAGGCTGGTCCAGGTGAGCTCCCTCCAGCAGGGTCTGTTCCAACCTGAGGCGATGTCCATCGTGACCTTCCCATCCCAGCACCAGCACTGAGCTGTCCTGACCACCACGAGGGGTTCCAGCAAGAAGACACAGGTGGGAGGCAGGAGAGGAGCCCCAGCTGCCTCTGGGAATGGACAATGAGGCTTGATTACAGCACAAGGGGCTCTGTGTTAACACCTTGCCAAACCAAGCAGTGGAATTACTGACAGGACTTCATCTGGGGTGGAAAGTAAATCTCGTAATTTTTTTAGGAAAAAAACCCAGTTATACAATGCACAACAGCAACAGTCAGGGGTAGATGTGGGGTTCTCTGTGTGTGCTCAGCCCTAGTGTTTGTTGGGAATTTCTGCACAGAAACAGCATGTTGTAAGTCTGAGAGAGACATTTAAAATGATTTAAGATTGATTTTAGAAAGCACCATAATAAGGGGGTTTTATTCTTTCGAGAATATTATGAAACAGAATTCTTTGAGGCCTCCAGGAAGCACTAAAGAAGAATTTGCACAACCCAAAAAATTAGCACAAAGATGAAAAAGGGCACTTTAAACCCATCCCTAAAGCCAGCTCCCTCAGGTGGGCTCTTTCAGACATGCTGGGCACAACTTCCAGCAACAGCTCAACAGCCAAGAGATCCAGAATGGCTTAAGGAAGAAAGAACAGCTGATTAGTATTGTCAAAAAGTTCAGTGTTTCTCTGTGAAATCCGTGTTTCCTTTGGCTGCAGTTCATTCCACTGAATGAAAACGTTTTTCTTTTTCTAATTCATTTGAACTTTTGGCAGTTGTGCTGCAGTTCTTTGGCCAGCTTTGGGTGGCTGCTCTGCTCTCCACACTTCTTATTGTTGGGTAGCTCAGGTCATGTTATTTCACCCGAGCCAACACTAATGGCTGTGAGTGTTCCCAGTGCTCACACAGACATCCATCAAACAGATAAGCCCCTCATTCTGGGAATGTCTTCTCTCCCAATCAATGGGCTTTGTTAGAACAGGACTGTACAGTGAAGTGACTAAAAGGACATTCTATAGTGAGTGGCTAAAATTAGTCCTAAGGGAGTTGCGGAGCCCCCCGGTTCAGGAATGGGCCACGGCCCAGCTGGTGACAGCAAACTTGCCCTTCACCTGCCTCTAGACAAGGACAAGAGCTGAGCATGGGTGGGAAACCATTAATGTCCTGGGAAATGTGCCCCGTGGCTGTGCTGCAGAGAGCACACCTCCCACAGCCCCAGCGCCAAGGAAAGGACCTGTCTCCAGGTAAATTAGCACAACTATTTGTTTCCAAGGATGAGATGAATTACAACTTAATTGAAACAACATAAGGAGGCTGGGGAAGGAAGGATGAATTCAGATCAGTCCTAAGAGAGCTCCACAGTGCAAGATGTGCAGGTGCCACCCATCAGCAGCACAAGAATTGCCATCAGGTATTGCTGGGAGGCACGACTCTCCTCAGGTAGAGCTTTCACAAAGATATACCTTTTTACCACACAGAAATCACTCACTTCAAAGTCAGCTTGTACTTAGAAACAAGAAGGGACAGAGGCTGAATGGGGACACAGCAGCAGCCAGCTCCTGGGAGATGTGAAGTGGCAGCAGAGGGAAGAAGGGGACGAGCCCCCAGCCCAGGAGCCAAGAGGGTGTCTCAGCACAGTGTCCATGCCGGAGCCAGACAGGGCTCTTGGGAAGTGGATAAAGGCAAGGATAGTGTTAACCCTCAGCAATAGGCAAAGTTCTTTCAAAGAACTTGTTTACCAACTGCTTTTCCATAGCAAAGCCACATTCAGGAATTAGTAACCCAAACTTTATGGCCTACATAAACTGAGTAATAATCAGCTAACCCTGTTCTGCATTTCCCCTGCAAGAAAAGGCTGAGAGAATTGTGTGTGTTCAGCCTGGAAAAGAAAAGGCTTCAGGGTGATCTATTTGGGGCCTTCCAGTACCTTCAGGAGCCTGCAGGACAGATGGAGAGGAACTGTGGACAAGGGCAGGACAAGAGGGAATGGATTCAAACTAAAAGAGAGTAGGTTTAGATTGAATAGTGGGAAGAAATTCTTCCGTGTGAGGCTGGGGAGGCCCTGGCACTGGCTGCTCAGAGATGACCCATCCATGGAAGCGTCCAAGGCCAGGTTGGACGGGCTTGAAGCAACCTGGGCTAGTGGAAGGTGTCCCTGCCCATGGCAGGGGGTGGAATGGGATGAGCTTTAAGGTCCCTTCCAAACCAAACCATTCTGGGATTCTGTGATCTCCTTACATCTCACTGCAGCACAATGACTCAAACACCACCAGTACATTCTGGCTGCTGGATGCACTTTAAATAAAATCGGCAAGGCTTCCCAGATATTATCTCATATTTCCCTGGGATCCCAAAGCCAGAGCATTAAAATAATGAAATTAAAAAATTATGAGAGCAGAACCAAGTTCCTGTTGTGGAAGAATAAATCAGTCTGTGCCTTTCTCTTGTGACTGACCCAGGTCTAAATAGCAAAGCCTCTGAGAGTGTTCCCAGGAGAGGCTCCAGCAGCTCCTAATTACATGTGCTAGAAGTGGGTGGTAACTTTACTAGGAGCTGGTAAGTGAGACGTCTGCCCACGGGACCGGAGCAATTTCCATCTCAGCCTGCCTTTCGAGTGCCGGATTCTGGGAAGAGAGCCTAGTCCTCGAGTGCTCTTTGCTGTGCTTTGAGCACTGCTGATCCCAACGCTCCTGAGGGTCTGCTCCTTTGGGAACAGCCTCTGTCCCACTCGCAGTGAGGCAGCTCCACAGCCCCACAGCAGTGCCCAGCAGGGTCACTCGGGCTGGCTCAGCAAAGCTGCTCCTTCAGGCTCTGTCTCCTCCCTGCTTTAGCTCCTGCCTTATTTCCAGGAGCATGGTGTGCTCTCACACACATCCTCAGCTGAGAAGAACATATTTCATGCTTTGTGTTTACCCTTCTGTTCCCCAGCACAACAGTGGTTTTTTCATGTTGATCACTGTGTTATATTATACCTGCATTAATTTCTAGACCTGAACGTCACTGCTCAGGAAGCTTTGCTGTTTTCTGTTCCTCCCCTCCCAATCCTCTGGCCCACTTTGCCACCCTGTACAGCACACCATGTCCTGCCTTGTCTGGTTCAAAACTCTGCCTTTGTTTCTGTGTGATCCACATCATTTCTCTGCATCTGTAAAAGCTCATTGCTGGGTGTTGTTGAGCTGTCCCTCTTGAGCCTGTGGTATGTTTGGGAAGGGGTTTGTCTCAGTGTGGTCTGCTCCCAGTGCTGGGCTGGATTACACTGACTGGATCTAGTTATCAAACCCCATGGGTATGGAAATGCTGCTCTGCTTCCCTGGATTTCAGGAGTATTTCCTGAGGGTGCCCATGAAGCTGACACCTCTTTGCAGTGCTTCGTTGCCCTTTCCTGTCACAGCTGCAGAAAATGCTCAGAGCCAGACACTGTTACACATCCAGTTCCTGCACTGTTTTTGATCACCTGTTTTGCCTGCTGGGCTGTGGGAGAGGTAAGGCCAGTCCCAAGGGAGAGCCTGGAAGCTTTCCCAGCTGTGATTTCCCTTGCCTGGATGCAGTCCAGCTGTTACACAGATATTACAGATGTTACACAGGGCTGCTGTGACCTTCCTGCTGCTGAGCCATGGCCCTGCAGGGCCCTCCAGGGCTGAGCTGCCATTCCTCCTCCCCATGGAACTGAACCAAAGTGCCCCTGCAGCCAACACACAGCAGAGAATTTATTGACTGCCTCTGGAATTAGGCAATTCTGTTAATTGTCTTCATTTTCCAGGACGCTGTCATTCTTTCCCTGCACCACTGGTGGCACAGCTATTTGTGTGCCAGCATGAGCTGCTTGGGGAAAAAAAGCTAAAAACTGAACAGCAAATCAATCCAAGACAAGGATAGATACCTCTCAGAGACAATTGCTTTCAGATATCCTGGGGAGCCTTTACAAATCCCTTTTCAGCTTCCACAGCTCCTTTCCTTCTCGTGGCTTTGCTTTGAGGAACCTCTATTAAGCAACAAGACATTGCTGAACAGTGCCAGCGATGAGTAAAAAGTGTTTTCCTTTTCATGATTTACCTCCCCAGTGCTCTCCAGCCACACCAAACTCCAAAGCAAGAATTTTTTGCATTATTCTTTTAATTTCTAAGGGTCAAAATGGTGGGGGTGGCTCTGCTTTTCCCTTCTACAAAGGGCATTAAAGAGCACTTGGACATTGGTGAGTTCTTTTATTCCGTTGTGGGTGTTTTTTTTCCTTTTCTTTGCAGCCTGGATGTTCATCCCTGTGCCATTTCCCACAACGAATTTGGGGTCTGATCCTATGTTTTAGGTAAATGCAGTGGGAGTCAGTAATTGTGAATTGTTGTCTACACAGAGCTCCTAGACAAGAAAGTCACCCAGGATTTTTAATACTGTGAACTCATGACACTCAGTATGCACATTATGGGTTATTTACATATCCATGTTCATACTTACTCGAAGTCTGTAGTACCACAAATGCATTCAAAAATGTTGTATTTCTGCTTCAATCTCTCTTTGATTAGAAAAAAAAATAGCAATTTCCATAAGCAGGATTTATTGTCTCTTTTAAGAGGTGGTTGTAGCACAGTTGGGATCACACAAAAATACAGTGCTAGAGTATAGTACACATTTTGTAAAAAAACCTGATCTCTGGGGGTGAACAGTCCTCTGGCAGCTTTGGGATACCATCCAGCATCTTCAGATTTGGCAAACTGGAGAACACACTTAAAGAGAGACAAAAGAAAAACAGAAATTGAGATAAATAATCTTGGGAAATTTGGAGAACCAAACAGACGTTGATAAAAACCAAGCAGTGGGTTGAAACGTATCTAAAATAGAGTTGTGTTCTTGGAAATCTTGATTTGTCATTTGTTGCAGAATTTATCTGAAAAAGAGCTAATTAAAAATTCCCAGGTTTCACTCTGTTGCACAAGTTTTATATCCTCAGCCTCAGTAAAGCACTTCAAGTCTCTGTCCTGCAACACTGGCCGTGAAAGCAATACCAGAGTAATAGCAAATAACACCAATAGAAAATTGCTTTAGGAACTGGCAGGATTGGGAACAGAAACAAAATTAGTAATTATTAAAAAGTGCTTTTCTTCTTTTGTTCTCCTGGACCTTTTGATATGCAAATAAACTGTGAAATCCACCATTTGAAATTTACTTTTTGCTGATATCTCCCTTTAGAAAGCACGAGCATCACCATCACACTGCCAAAGGGCTGCCTAGAAGACCAAACTAAGAAAGGTTTTCATTAAACACTTTCTTTTAAGCTTCTCCTTTCTTTTCTTGCCCTTTCAGGAAGAGAAGGGAAGAGATGTGTCCCATCCTAGACGTGCTGTAGGGCTTATCTTTTAAATACCAACACTGCCTTGTGGAGATGGCTGACATGGCTCTGTTTGTGATGGGGAAAATCATGCAAACCACACCGAGTTCTCAAGAGGGAGACTTAGAATAAATGATCTGCTCCTCAGTTCTCTGTCTTGTATTTCAGTTTCCATTCCCAGTGTGTGAGGCAGCTCTGGGAACACAACCCACACTGAGTGGGGTGTTCAAGGCAGAGCCTCTCCCACAGTGCTGCCAGGGACAGGAGACAACCCAGGGAAATCAAATGCAGGGAACTCGATTTACTCTTGCTTTTGCTCCCATCCTACAAGACATCCTGCTCATTCCATCTCTGACGTGTAAAGCAATTTAGAGTCCTTGCAGAACACACGAGGGATGCAACGAGACTGAAGAGAGTTTGAGTAATAGGTTGTTTCTATTAATAAAGGGAAATCTAATTTGTCTGCCCTACTCACTGCCTCTGAACTTGATCCATGGACTCAGTTCAGTTCCAGAACTGCCAGCCATGTGATTAGGAAGTCTCCTAGGGAGCTTCTGAATATTTGGGGGCTTTTATCACATACTGGCTCACCAGCCCATGGTCCTGGATCATTTTGGATAGTTGAAAATATGGGAAAATGAAGAGATTCTTCTAGAAAGTTTGTTGTATTTGAGATCCTATTCCTCTTAAACTCTTTCACAAACATTTCACGGTGTTTCTCAGCTTTTGTTGGCTGTTAGACTTACAGTTGTCTGTATCTTTCTTGGAACTCACAGGGATTCCTCTTGAGGATGAGGGATTCGAGCGGAGCGTGTCTGAAATCTGATATTCCACTTAGTGTCATAATGTTATTTTCAGCGAGAGATAAGTGCTGAATCTGAGGGATCTTTGGCAGCTGTTTGAAGGATGTAAAGTGGTTTTTATTGACATTTAATTCTCTGCATCTGTAAAGCACAAAATGCACGGCATCACTCTCCCATCTGTGACAGAATATACCTGTAAGCCAGCACAGGGATGGATTCTATACATTAGTTTTACATTTGTGCTATTTTTGCCTACCCATGGACTGCAAGATCAGATCCTTACACTTTACACTCTGAGCTTTCTTTATGTTGTACAATGGATGCATCATTTTTCCAGTCCCCAATATTACAGCTCTCCATCCACCTACACATACAGCAACAGGGGGATTGCCAAATACAGTTGTCATGGTCGTGCTTGGCCCCTGCTTGGGTCGTGTTCCACATCTCTTCATAGAGATTCCTTCAGTGTTCAACAACTTGCCTTTCTGCAAATCCCCCTGAACTTGACAAGACTCATGAATTATTCCCCAGGAGGAGAGGGGACATCATCTGATCTCCTCACTGAGTGTTTGCAGCTTGGAGTGATGTGAACTCAATATAGTGATATACTGCTGGCTTCCCAATGCAGTGCTCCCCAAAAATAGCATATTTGCCAGTTCTCAAGAGGCTGTTCCAGCTATTACTTAAGTAAGTAATAATTTTGATTCCTATGTTATTGCATAAAAACAGAAAGAGGACATTTTGTCTACCTTGGCAATCTTATGGCACTTAGGTCTGTCAAAGAGTTGTCCACCAACCAAAGCTTTTCCACCCGAATTAATCTGCGGAGAATCCTCTTGAAGTTTTCCAGCTGGTAAAGATCACCCAGGTCCTGGAATGACAGGTTCAGCTCCTGGGAAGGGAAGAATAAGAGAAATCACTCACTTCTTCCTTTTTCACTGCTTTCTAATAACTACAACCGTTAAATATTTTTAATGTCAGAATTAGTTGAAAGGTGGATCTATTTTATGATGCTGCTGCTCTTACAACAGCTGGTGGTGCCAGATGCAAAATTCACCTCAGAATGGTCATGATGGACTCCACAATTCTTTGAAAGTAATGAAATAAATCAACCTTTAAGCATGACTTTTCCTGCCCAGCCCCTCTTTGAGTGGGGAAGCCAATGTATGTGCACTGGGTGGAAAGAGAGGACTAAGTGAGCCTGGCTTCTTGACCTGGCTTCTAAACTCACCTGAAACAAAAGGGCTGTGCAGCAGCCAGGTATTCATGGTCACAGAATCCTAGAATGGGTTGGGTTGGAAGGCACCTCAAAGATCATCTCATTCCAAGCCCCTGCCAAGGGCAGGGACACCTCCCACCAGCCCAGGTTGCTCAAATGAAACCCTGACACAACACAGGATTTCACTCTTTTGGCTCACAACCCAAACACCAGTATATTCCAGCTGCTCTTCCCTTGTAAAACCCTTCTGGTTTACAATGCCACGGCTTATTTACAACTACAGTGTAAAATGGTAATGAGAAAGTTTTACAGCACAGTTTTCCCAGTTCTCTTGCATCCTCTTTTCCCATTTCTCTGTGTCAGTTACTTGTTTTCTTTTTTCCAAAGTATGTTCTTCTCTTCTGAAAAACAGCTCTTCTTCTGAGGGCCCTGGTCAGAGAGAAAGATTTACAAGAGTGGATGTGATAAGGAACTGGCACTTAGTTACCTGCTGAAAGATTATATATGTGGCTGGGCAGAGATCTGTAATGAAGAAATATATAAAGTGTTATAGGTGTGTAGGTTTCCAGGCTTCTAAGACATAAATTAATGTGAAGATTTTTCTCCCATTTCCAGACCCATAATTCAACAGGCAATCCAAGGTCCTGATGATTTGCTACATGCTTGGTAAATGACAGCTCTTGTACAGCTCAGAATAAAAGCTTTTTCTAAATGGCTGCTCAAAAGGATCTGAGGTCTCAGATCCTGTTCCTGTGTATTCTTTCCCACGCTGTGAGTCAGCCTCTAATTGTTCTGAGAAAGGAAGATGTTTGCAGCTTCCAGACCACTGACAGCCACTGCAATGGGGTGAGCAGCTGCACTCAGAACCTCTTTGGTGTTCAGAATGACACACACTGAAGACTTAAGAAATTTTTAGAGGTATGGACATGTTCAAATTCCTAACTAAAGTAAGGACAGGGTGGAAATTTCCCACTGTTTAGTCCCTGACATGCAAATACTGTATTTTGAAATCCGTCTTTCATTCTCTGTTCTTGAGTGTGTCTGTAGATTGTAATGGAGCCAATTCTGCCTTAAAACATAATATTTGTGCCACTGTTTGCAGGACTGGATTTCCCTCTTGGTTTCTTGTTTGAGCTATGGCTACTGCATTGTGAACAACAGTTAAATGTTAATGAACTTCTGAGAGAAGTAATCAACCCTATATTAATCCTAAATATTGTCAATTTGCAGTTCTGGCAGTCGTTTCCCGTTTTTGAAATTACAAAAGGATGACTCTTTAGTGATTAAAAAGAGCAAGCATGTACAATGTGGGATGAAATCCTGCCCCTTTCCAAGAGAATAGCACACTCCAGGATTTCAGCTCCTGGCATTTAGGTCTGTGCTTTTTGAGTAAATAGAGTTAAGGCTGACGTGTGAATGTGTCTTTTTGATCTTCACCTTCTCTCACTCGGGGACAGCGGAGCTGATTTCCTCGAACATCATGTTCCTCTATGTCACACCAGCCAAGGTACTTGAAGGAGTCAGAAGGAAGCTTAAAAAAGGCAAAATAAAGACATAAAAGAATCAGCAAAAGTTTTTCAGTTTCTGACATTGTATTTTCTCGTATTTCTGGCCTTATTACAGTGGAAATCCCTCCAGTGAGAACCACACGCAGAAGCTGGTAAATGCTGTGGGAATTCTGGTTTACTTCCACAAATGGGCTCAAATATTGGAGAGAGCCTTTTCAAGACTCGTTATCCCCTTGCCCATCCCATCCAGTTTGGTGCGGAGTGCCCAGAGGCTGGGTCAGATCCCCTGCCCCAGCTGACACCACAGCACAGGATCTTATCTATGATCTGCCCCAGCTCTGGGAGATAAAAGGAGGTGACAGAATCAGCTCCAAAGCTGAGGAAGAGATTTCTGCCTTAGCTATTCTTTGTCGTGTGTCTCCTCTGTAAACCTGCACTGAGGCTGGTAAGGCAAACACTTACTGGGGAAGGCAGCCCAGACTCACAGCTCTGCCTGATGATTCCTCTGGTTTGTGATAAAACCCCTGGAATTGTGTGTGTATCTCTCAGGATGGAGCAGCAGGATGAATGGGGTTTACAGAACTTTTGATTGCTGGTAGTCAGACCTGAGGAACTGAGAGAGATGTTAAAGCAGTATTGATTCTGCTCAGAGAAATGCAAATTGTTTGGTAAGTACACAAAATACTGAGTAGCACAGAGCCAGATTTATCACCAGGCAACAGGCACACCGTGCTGAGGTCAAAGCCAAGACAACCCCTCACCTCTCACCTGAATCATGTTTACTTGCACCTCCCAGGCCTCCAGAGATGTGTCCAAACATCACAAAGAGGAATTTACAGACACTTTGTTAGAAAAATTGGAGAAAATGAAGGCAGCATGATGTGATCCCTTCTACCCCTGTACAGCCCTGCTTTTATGGATCCAGGTTGGATGAAAAGATCCCTCGATTATTTAACTCCTTATATACATATTTATTATTTTACTAATATTATAGTAGTACAGTTATATTAATCTATTGACTGTTTTAGGGGAATCTCAGGGATCCAGGAAAAAACTGAACTTCGTTCAAGAGAGTCTTCAAATCACACAATCACTAAGGTTGGAAAAACCTCCAAGATCACCCAGCCAAGCCTTCCCCTTGAAGTGCTGTGGTTTTGTCCATTGCCTAAGAACACTCCCACAAGCCCATTTGATATCCCCCAAATAATGCAAGTCCTCCAACTGAGCTTCAGAGGGACTGAAGAATTTGCAGACTGGCAGCTGCAATTGAGGAGTTTACCATGGAATAGTCGAAAAAACTCCTTTAACTGAGCAAGTGTGTGCACACAGCACTGTAATTTGACTTTCACTGTACAGGCTCGGGGAGCGCTTGCCAGGAAGTATCAGCTGTCAGTAACAACTGTAGTCAGGAGCAGGGATGGAGAAGGGAAATGCAGCTTTGAAATGCTTTGGGGAGCAAGGCAAAGAAAGTTTGGTACTGAGTGTAACAGACAAGCTAAATAGAACACCAGTTAGAAGGTGCAATTAGGGGTTCTTGTGCTGGTGACCTGGCCATGATGGTGTCACTGTTTTAAAGCATCAGCAAAGCTCAGTGGTCCATCTTTGCTGGCTTTGGCCCAGCAGTGCTCCCAGCCTGCAGAGAACAGCCCTGACACACAGATCTCCTCCTCCCTTCACCCTCTGTGGGGATTTTTCATGGGTTCAAACTGGCTCCAGTGAACTGTAGGTGACTGCAGCATTTGGGAAAATAACAGCTATTTATTATTTTCCAGGTCATCTGGAGGCAGCCAGAGCGTTTTCATGCGTGTGTTACAGAGCAGCAGGTGTTCACACCCACAGCAGCCCTGTGAAAAGAGGGTTTGCATGGGGTCAATATTAAAAGCACCCAACAGAAAATAAAAAAGTGCTGGGAATTCTTTTTAAGCCCTGTCTTAGTATTTGTTCTTCTTCTGCTTCCTCGTGTGTTAAATGAGGTCAGACCAAAGAAATAGGTAGAAATTCTTTTATGTTTAAGAAAAAGAGCTGTTATTCTTCTCAGTTTGGCGGTGATTTTTTAGAATGTATTTAAATGACTATTTATAACTGCAAGACTTTTCAAACCCTACCTTCCTCTCAGCCAGATACCTCCTCCTCTGCTGAGACAGGAATACACACTCCCAGTGCCTTGAAATGTGGGAGAAAACATTTTAGCTGAGCCATTTAACAGGATACCTATTCTGATCTTCTGGCACTCACAAAACCCACTCACAAAATCCTGTATTGGGCATGGAAAATAAAACATAAAGGGCCAGAATCAATATGTGATAGATAGGACCTGTCCCATCAGGTGGGGAGTGAGATTTCCATGGGAAGGAGGGAGAGAAGGAAACATTTTTCATCTCTAAACTGCCTGAGTTTAATAAGCACCAGCTGGACCCCCCAACATTGTGTCACAGGAGATTTTTCTGGAGGAGCAAGTGCTCTTCTCTCCCTTGCTTTGTTTTCCTGCCTATTTTGCTGCAAAATTGATGCAAAAGAAATGGCAATGAATGAGGCAGGATGCAATTCCAAGCAATTACTGATCACACAATACATGAAAGGAACAAAATTTCCTGCCTTGATTGTGAGGCCCTTCGGCTGGATATGAATCTCCAATGACACCTCTGGGAGCAGCACACTAGATTATGTCAAGCATTAAGGGAAAAAAAATTAGATTCATGATGTCTGTCCAGGCTGAGTCATTTCCTCTCACTCCGCCTGCAGTGAGAAATTGGTGGTTATCATAAATCATAGACCTAAATTCTTAGGAGAGAAGAATTAATTTCACTAATGGAAACCCTCTGTGGCAATGGCATTCCTCCATTCTCTCTCTTTTTGGGGTGGGGGGTGTTTCTATGATGTACTTTAAGTAGAGATACTTGATTATATTTTAAGAATTCTATAAAAGAAGACCTGGAAGGAAACTTAAAATGATAATGGGTTAAAAACCCTTGTGTGTGAGCAATTCCAGTTTCTGAAGCTGGCCCTCAGTCTAGCTCCTATCACAGCTACAGCTTTGCCACTGATATCAAAGCAAGCTACAAAATTTCAGAGTACTCCAGTCAAAATCAAACATGTAATCCCTCCATCTGCTTCAAGTGAGATTTCTCCCACCTAACAGGGGTTGCCAGGATGGGAAGCCAGGCTTAGCAAATTTTTTTTTGCTCTCTCTCCCGTCAGTGGAGAGGAGTGGGAATGTCCAGATATTCAGTGCCTCAACCCAGTCTTGATGCTTTTTATTTTCAGCTGGAATGAATCGCCATCCACAGGATCCCACAGGCTTTCCTGAGAGTAGCCACAGCTTCAGGGCACCTGAGCTTTGATGAGGAGAATCCCACCTTAAGTGCCTAAAGAATGTTTTGAAACAGAAGGACTTCTCATCACTTCCAAAAGCTCAGGGAAAACATTCTGTTCCATGAAGCACCATTGAAATATATAAACCAGCTATTTCACCTAAATAATTAAACAAACAAACAGAAAATGGTACTAAACAATTCCTAACCAGCACCTTGAGGTCTGGAGTGCTCCATGCGAGCTGACCAGAGGTCAGTGAAAGGACACATGACTAACCCCATGTATTTTATGTTTTCTCCTCAGTGGAAGTCCCAGTGGGGAATTAAGTGGCTGAAATGCTTTGCAAACTGGCAGGAACGAGGACAGAACAGCTGCTGCATTTTTCCAAACATGACTGATGAGGTAGGAAACCATATCTTGGAAAATCATGCCCTGCTACAGAGCTCCCTGCTCAAAGTCAGTGTCAGACAGGAGTCCCTGAAATGCTTCTCCTCCCACTGACATCTTGGCCAAAGTTTCACAGGCCCAAGATGCTGTAAGTTCCCTCAATGCACTGCAAGTACCTTTGAGTCCAGCTGACTTTATGGGTAGAATACATTAAAAGCTCACTTTGAAGAGCTATAGCTGAGCTACTTTTGAAGCTACACCGGGGAAAGATATTGTGAGCAAAGAGCTGAGTGAAAAATCCCTCCTGTGTGTATGTGAGACATTTGGCTGTTAAGAAAGGACTGTCAGTCAAAAGACTCCTTTCTCCTGATCAAATGGCAGCCTCGAAAAATAAACATCTGAGACTCTACAGCAGAGGTTCAGCTTTGCCTCCCAGCAAATGCAAGATCAGTGGATGGAAGAGGAGCAAAGATAAAGAAGGTTGTAAGTGTACTCTTGCAGTTGGGGTTTGAAAGGCTTTTAGTCCCAGTGTTTTGAGCAGTTTTGGGGTCTGGTCCAGCTTGCCAGAGTCTTACCCCCAGCTGCTTTTCATGAATCAGCAGCCTCTAGCAGGCTTAGCTTTCACTGAGCGACGGCTGCTTTCCCTGTAGGTCTGAAATGCCCGTGATAAAAGATGTGGGAACAAGTAGCAGGGCTATTCACACTAACTCTTCACTTATCCAGAGTCAGAATTCCTGCAGTGCTGGCTCCAGCTTCACATCCCACCAAATCACAGACCAGATGGAAAGGCCCCTGCTCCCGTGGGGCTGATCTCAGTGAAGTCTGCTCAGGGTGTTATTTAACAGCAAAGTGCTCCAAGTTTGGCCAGTCCTGCTACTAGGGAAGTGGAAAAATATGGATAGTTCTAAAGAAACCAAACCAAACGTCTTTTAAGATCACCTTTCAGGAAAAGAACATTAAAACGGAACCAAAGAAACACAGAAAAGGGTGCTAAATCCTCCCAAAGCACAGAGTTCTATCACTAGGTCAGAACTGCTGATTTTGCTGGTGCTGGCTCTGCCCAGACCCCTTGCACAAGGAGCTGTTTGCTCACAGGACACAAACATCCCCTCCTTTACCTTGTCCCAGTCAGTGGCACACGCCAAAGTCCACCCACAGATATGAACTGCAGGCTTAACTTACAAACACGATTTCTGGAGGTGTTTAAAACACAGCAAACTCAGAATCTGGGCTGCTCTTAGTTCCAAATGCATCCAAATTACTGCTCAGGAGCAGCTTTGCTTGTAAGCAAACATTTATTATGAGACCTCTCTAAACTTAGGACAGGAGAGGGTGTGGACACAGTGTTTCCATGCTCTATTACTTTTCAATTATTTTTAGAGGGGTTTTATGAGCTATTATGCAACATTTTGAAGCAGTTCTTTTGAGCATAACTTAGTGACAAACACACCTGTAAGTTATGCCTACATTGCATCCTTGCTGTTCACTGTAGCATCAATTATCTTGCTTTATGCATCATAAAATTGCCCCCCAAAAGGCATGATGAACATAATTAGGTCCTATCACTGTAATTATACATACCCAGCATATTAACTACCATAGAAATCCCACATCTCAATCAAGGTGCATTTCACACACTTTTACAACAAATTAGACATTTTTGATGGGCCAGCCTCTGCCTTTCAGCAATCAGCCAATGGCACCAAATAAAAAAAAAACAAACCCAATTTAATTCTTGTTTTCTCTGCACAACAATCTCCATTAGCAATACAGGCTGGTACATTTTAAAAAGACACTCAATCCTGTAACACTATCTTTGTTGTCAAAGCATGTCAAGCTGTGCAATGACTACAGGTCCGGCTCTCCTTTCACCCTCCTACCTTTCAGACATGTCTCGCTGCTGCATAAAATCCTCACATCTTGCATAAGGCTATTTGTCTACAGCCAAAGCTTATCTTCCCATCTCTGCCCCTGCATGGGGAGGGAGCTCTCCAGCCTCTGGAGAGGGGGGACCTGCAAGGATCCTGCCTGGGGCTCTGTGCCTTCACTGTCTCCAAGGAAACACTGTCACCTCGCAACGCAGTCACGTTAGGAGCTATTGTTACCAATCTCTTAAGCACATCAAACAAATTCCTGGGCTGGTGGAGCTGGTATCAATGAACTGTCTTTCCAGAAGGTGCCTACAGATGGGTTGGTGATACCTGTAGAGGGATACGTGATCGTCTGGATGAATCTCTGGTCTGCTCACTCCAGCAACTTCACTTTTCTGAATTGCTTTCACAGTTTTGCCCACTTGAAGTTAATATTTTCTTTGCCTAAAAGACTTCCCCCTTCATTAAGGGCTTGTTAAATGCCTTATTAATTTATCAAATAACTTCGGATGAAAGGAAAAGACTTAAAGAGCCTCATATTTTATGTAACGTTCATGAACGTTCTTCATGGGCACCTCTTCATTCTCTTGACTGTTCTTGCCTCATTTGAACGTGCTCAGCCATTTTAGAAATAACCTTCCAGGCTTCCTTCTTGGAGTTTGCAGCTGGGAATGAAAACAAGAGACTCTTCTCTTGGTGGGAACCAACAGGTCAGTTTTGTGTGTGTTTTTATACCATCTTTTTCCTGAAACATTAAAGCTGTAGGTTCTGCGAGTCAGTGCACTGAAGCCATTCCCCTGAAAACGTGTTTGATATGATGTTTGCTTGGCTCACCCAGACAAAGTGCAGGAGCTGGCAGGGTGCCCCTGATGGAATTGCAGCCCAGGGTTGTTCTGGGCACTGGTTAGCTCCTGCTGAAGTTTACAGATGGCTTTTCAACTCCAGCAGTGGTTACGGGAACCAGTTCCAGTGTAAGGTTATAATAGAGCACTCAATCACGCCCTATTGATCGGCATCTCCCACACCACAGGCACAGCTCCTGCCTCACTTGAGCTCCTGGGCTCTGCACTGAAAGAAGAGGGATAAATAAGTTAAAATCAATGTGGAAAAAAAGAACACAATCTGCTCTGCCTGGGGATATTCAACTGGAAATACCATATAGTCAAAACCTCGACGGTTCTGACTTCCTACCTTTCAATTTCTTCACACGAGAATTGTTCCTCATCCTCCCTTTCCCTCATATTTCTTTTTTTTATCTTCTTCTTGGTTGTTACAAAAGCTGATCATTATAAGATTTTTCTGTAGAGAAAGGCCTGTGCTTTCCCCAGCAGTGACTGGAGGCTCCGAAACATTCCCTTAGAAATTCCGCTGGCAAACTTCCCCATGCCAGTAAAGTAGAGGAGAATAATGGTTATTAGGAAATTTCAGCTCCTCTGTAAAGGCATTTTGTGGTTCCAATGCTGGATTGACAGGTGGTTATGTGACTTGTAACAAAGTAGTCATTCCACACAGGTTTCATTAAAATTTGATGTGGCAAGAACTGAGTTTATTATGGGGTGGGCAGAAAATGGAGTATTAGGGATTCATCAGGTCACTTGAATGTATCCCTTCTCTGCCTGCTAAAAATAAAGCAATTAATATCTAAATCAAACAAGGCTGCAATTTGGGGCCTTTCTACTTACCATTTTTCCTCTCTGTAAAAAAATGAAAGGTGTTGGTTCCCATCACAGTCTAATGGGCTTCAGATCTTCCATGGCAAACACATTCCTCATAAAGCCCCTGAAAAATTATCTCAGTGCTATTGCAGAGAAATGACAGCTTTTCTATGGTGTTGGCCTTTCCATTATAAACACTATTTTTCAGATCTTTACAACCTGCCTATAAAACTGTGCTTCTGACAAGAAATTCAGCAGCATGTCCCAGCTCTGCAAGAAAGTCTTTCCCACTTTGTCTGACCAGTAATTTTGTCTCTGAAATGGCTGAGCAGGGCAAATACAGGGTGGGCATCAGTCTCAGCCACGTGTGTCTCACATCTCCACTCCACCAGGTGCCTCCCTGCATGTCCTGCAGGTGCATGAACTATGTAGGAACTGGCCAAACAGGGCTCATCCTGAGGTCTGATTAATGACAGAAACAATCCCAACTGTCCTGAATGCTGTGGGCCAGCAGAAGCACCACAGGGAGCCAGGAAAAGAGGACAGTTTGTGCTTTAATTGAACAGAGCAGACAGACAAAGAGTAGGGAGAAAGGCAATAATATTATCCCTCCTCCTTTTATCCAGAAATAACTGAAATGCTCAGACCATGAAGTGCTGGCACCATGGTGGTGCCAGCAAACCCTCTGTTCCTGTCGCAGGGTCAGCATTCCCACAGGATTCACAGAGACTGGCTTCATTAGGCCAGACTAGATGAGCAGTCTGGCTTTACAGCCTGCATTTAAACAGCTTTGTTTCTCTGAGCTGGCATTTTGTTAATCATCATTAAAGAATACTTATAAATCATCTCTCTAGGATAAAATTTTTCTGACTCAGGGATAAAGCAGTTTGTAAAAACCAGTCTGTTGATAATTTCATGTCCTTTATGTAAAATACTTTATTTACTTAGGTGATATCAAATCATTAAGTTGATGCCACCAGTAAAATCAGATCTAAAAATTGAACAACATTTCAGCAACAGCAGAAAGTTAATTTCTATACTGATCTTACCTGGGTTGGCCACATCCAGGGATCCGTGGTATTGGTGTCGGATGAATCAGTCAGAGAGAGAATTCCTCGGAATATCTCTAGGATAACCTGCATAGACAGGCAGGGGAAGCACTGGAAAAGGAACACAACATGAAATGCATGTTTGCCCCTCTGTGCCTCAGCAGAAAAGCAGGCACAACTTGCCCAAATTAATGGGATATTTTGCTGAGTTACCCAGGCAACACATTTCTTTTTGTCCTGCCCAGTCAGGATCCCACTAAAGTGTTCGACTCCCACTGGTAGCACTTGGAGAGCATTCACAGGATAAAGCCTTGGAGAGAAGGAGAGCAGAGTTAGTGAAACTTTTCATCAGGGTCACCAGACAAAAAGGAATTGACAACAAGCTGCATAAATAATTGATGTGAAAACTATATATGTCTGCTTTTCCGAGGTGTTACAAACCCATGGATTCCAAGAGGGTTGGAGGGGCCGTAACCAAGCAACAAGCACCAAAATTTGGTTCTCTCTTCTGGAAAAACAATGGGCTTGTAAGTCATAATGACAATGTCTGGCACTGAAGATTGAGCCTTTCCTTGATTTTATTGTCGTTGGATAAAGCCATAAGAAGAAATGTTTATGGAATGAGGAATGGAATTTTTATTTCGTTAAGTAGAGACTTATTTCAGTAGCAAACCTGAATTTTCTAACAAAATGTAGGTCAACAATTCCTGGATGAATTAGACTTTATCTGACACTAATATAAATAATGGTTTGAGATTTTTTTTTTAAAGTTTCTTTTCGAAAAAATCTTGGGCATAACTTTCATTTTCTTGCATTTGGCCTTGTGCCCTCATGATTCAGCTGGAGCAGAATCCAAGCTGTATGTGCCCATGGAAACATCCCCAAGGTACCTGCCAGATTTCTCACAGGAGACTGGAGCATCCCTTTCCACAGGGCATGGATTAGAGCTCACGGAAAGTGATGGACAAACTGCCTTCCAGTTTCAGGAGTTCTCTGTCAGTCTCCACTTGTCCAAGTGCCATTCCTGTCTAAGCCTCCAAACCTAAGGCATCTCATCCCGAGCTGCCAAGACAAACAAGATCAGGCATTTGATGGAGAACTCTGGTATGAGGTCACTCTCATTTCCTCCATCCACATCCTTATTATGGATCTCATGCTTCATCTTTTCATAACTTAATTGTTAGTAATTCTCGATGGAACACAACTTTCATTAAGCACTTCCTAATTTATCAAACAGAAGTTTCACCAGGTAATTTTAATCATATGAAAATCATTCTAAATTCATTTTGATGTATAATTTCCTGTGGAAGGCTTGTGAGCCTCCTTTTCCCCTGTGTTGCTGGAAGCAGCATCTCTGGTTAATCTCCTCTCTAACATCCCTCATTGCAGATGCCACTATATTTCCATGATTTTTGTAGTTATTTATGAAGCTGTTGCCAACTCTCAAAGAGTCAAGTTTCCTCTTTTTGTGGGGAATTGATGACCTGAATTCTATTGAAAAAATTGTTTCACTTCATCCATCAAAACCCTCCCTTCCCAAAACTCAGATCGTGCAAATATGGGAATATTTAGGAGGCACCAGAGCACTTCCTTATTAACGTGGCTTTACCAAGTTGTCATATGTCATTATTTGAGAGAAATAAGCATAATCTCTTTAAGAAGGGAACAGGAAAACTACTGCATTGCTGGGCCAAGGTAGTAAAAGTGACCCAGCTCTCAATAAGCTCAGAAAGGAGGGAAAGAACAAGAAAGCATGGAAAAGCAATGCAGCTGAATGATAAACCTAATTCAGTTGTTTAAAATTCAGATGCCTGTCCCCATTCCAATCAAAGAAGGAACTGAGAGCTCTGAATGTGTATTTACAGGCAGAACTTGTTCCTGACATCTCCCATGTTTTTATCCCTATTCTTTCCCTGACTCTTATTGCCAAAAAAAATTAAGTTCAAATGAACGCCTTGTTATTCGCTGTCTGCAAGGATAATAAAGATGTTCTGTAGCTGAGAGCAGAAAGCAGGGCCTCCTGTGATCATGGGGAAAAGAAGAGAGAAGCATTAGGAGAAGAATCAACTGTTTTCATTAAAGGTGTTGTGTTCATGCAGCTTTTGTCAGGAAATCCAAATAATTTGCTCCCTCTTGCTTTCATTTGGAAAAAAATGGCAGCCTTGTGTTACATAAAAAAGGAGAAGGAGCCTTGTTTCTCTCCGGTGCTTCTTTTCTAGGAAGGAGACAGACACATTGTGGCTGTCCACAATTCCTGCATTTAAAGTTAGGAACAGGCATGGCCTGCCAAAAGAAATTAAATGTAATGAGAATGTGTTTCTGCTCAAAGTCAGAGGCTGCATTTGCTGTGTCTGTGTGTCCTGAGGACTACAGGCTGTTCCCCTTCCATCAGCACAGGGGCACTGAAGTATTTTTGGGACTGATTCCCTTTGCTTTGTCCCTCAGCCCAAGGATTTGTGGCTGCTGCTGAGCAGGTGGGAGTCCCAGCCTCACCAAATGGGCTTTTCTCAGCAACAGGCACTTGGGATCACAAGGCATGGGGATAAATATCTATTTTAAATCAGGCCTACTGGCTTCAGTAGACAAGGGATTCTGGACTCACATCTCTTCAAAAGGCAACAAGACCTCAGAGCATCTTCACCTGGGTGATTTACCTTCCCCTTGCTCTCCACAACACTGTCCTCCCACCCAAGTCCTGGTGCTGCAGGACACCAGAGCTGCTGGTGGGACTTCCCAGAGCCCGTGTGTGTAACCCCTGATGTGGGCAGTGCTCCATCCATAGGAATTATCCTTCCCTGCCCTTGGATTGCTTTCAGGCAGGGTCCAGGGAAGGTGGTCCACTGGCTGCAGATGGAATGGCTTCACCCAGTGCCTCGGTCTGCTGTAGCTCTTTTCATCCAAAATCCCCCCTGCAGACACATCTGGATTTTTCAGAGGTTCATTCCCCATCTCTCACTTTTGCTTTAACAGAGGTGAGGTGATAAAAGCAGCAGCTTTCCTTCAAGGAAAAAAAAGTAGATTAAAACCTATACTATTGAGATCCATCCTGACCTTTGGACTTCCAAGAGGCTCTAAGTCCACTGCTGGCCTAAAGGGGTTATGAAGGTGCTGTTAAACTGCTTTATGTCCCCGTATTCTCCACTCACAGACCTGCCAGGCCCCTGAATAAAAACATTAACTATCCCATCTTTCAGCTGCTCCCCTTTGCTGCCAGCCCTGTGCTGTATTCCAGCAGTTGGGAAATGAGATTTTTCTTTTCTCCTTGCCTTGCACTGGGGGAAGAGAGCCCTGTTTTCAGCAAGAAACCTGCTGATGTTGCTTCTTCATCCCAAACTCAGGAAGAAAAGTAACAAGGTGTAAGTGTCTTGATTAAGGCACTTTAGTATTTCTGCTGATACCTGTTCTTTAGTGTCATTTCTTAAACCTCGTATTTTTTGCAGCCGAGTTGTGAAAGATGAGCAGCTGAGCTTCAGTGGTGTTCCTCCTCATTCTGCATGCTGCCTTCGCTGTTTTGGAGAGTTATTGAATACAAAATGAAGCTGCAAGGGTGTGTTTGCTCTACAGGCAGCAAGGCATGAAGCACTTCTCTCTACAGCTGTGGAGTACAGCCCGAACATTGCAGGCAGTGTCGCTGGAGATGTGACTCACTGTGTGACATTTAGGATTCCATTGTGTGACACCAGATGATTAATGCTCACAGCAAAACACAGGCTGGTTTAAATAAACACAATTAAATGTATTTTTATGATTATAGAAATCATGTGTTTTATCTCTGAGAGAACATCAGCTGCTGCTCCCAAATGCTTCAGATTTGTTGGTTTGTTTTTAAATGCTTTGATTGTTCACTGGGTTTTCCTACTGCATAAATCCATCGGCGCTTTGGCCCAACAAGGATTTGGCCTGGAGTTTGGGACACAGCAGGATGCAGCACATCAGCCTCAAGCCTCTTTCATGGTCAGCAATTTACAGCATCAGATTGTTCCAATTCAGCCTCGGAAAGATACCACGAGATATAAAAGGGCAGCACCTCAGCCCAGTGCCAAAGCAGTGGGATTCTCCCAACCCTGGTACAAGGGCATCAGGCCAACTGTGCCTGCTGGTCCCTCACCAGGAGGGTTGTCTTTTCTGTTCCAGCAATGCTGTTTTCTGTGGAATGAGTCACTTGGGATGGAGCAGAGACCAGTTCCCAGTCTGGTGTGCGTTCTGAGGTTGAGAACGGGAATAAACACTGATTTTATACTTCTCTACTGGGGAAAAATGAGTCCTCACTGCTGTGTCTGTGCAGGTTTCGACAGTGTGACAGCAGCTGAAGTCACCAGCAGCATTATTACTGACACACAGAAGCACAACACTGTCAGAGATACCCCTTACTTTATCTGATTGTGTCTTCAGATGCCTGTGCTCAGTGTGAACACACCTGAAAAATTAATAATCCCCAAGCTCTATTTTAAAAAAGAAGAAAAAGGTTTTGTACAGAAACTCTTACAATAAGCAGGGCTTTGCAGCACTGAAGGAGATAGAAATGTAAAACATCCTTTCCACTTGAAACCCTTTCTCTGTGGAGTCATCAGGATGCATTTCCTGGGGAAACAGCAAAGACTTTGATCTGCTCTTTTCTTGAATGCTCTTCAGATTATCATGCTTACCATGAAGGGTGGAAAATGGGCTGCCAGCTGGTTAATGGCCCTTCTGAAAAATAGCCTTCTATGTTGCTTTTTGGAAGTCACTTGTCATGGAACTATCATAACATAATCTCTGTACTCTTGTCATCCATAGGAAGGAGCATATTTTAAGCAGGTGTTATCAAGGCTAAGAGAGCCTGAATTAACTTGTCTCAAAGATACTTCTCAGTGCACTGCCAATAAATCTGCTAGAGAGTTGTTCTATCTAGAAAATACATGCCAAGTAATGCAGAAGCAGCAGGTCAGGAGTGAGTTCTGCCAGCTCCTCCTGTGGGGGCCGTGGCTCCTCTTCAGTGGTCACAGAGCTTTGCCACTGTCCAGCGTGTTAAACACTGATATCCTTTTGTTTCCCCAGGGCTCTCTGCCTTCATCTGACTGCTCCTGTTAACTTTGTAAATCCCCTGTGCAATGGTTGTAGGCAGAGGAATATGCTGCCACCAGTTTCAAGAGGCTGGAATTCCTCATTTAACTCCAGGGACTGAAAGAGAGGAGCTCAGCCAAGCTGGTGACTGAGAAAGGGAGGGGGCAAACAACCTTTTTATTCCCTTACAGGCATCCTGCACCAAGGAAAAGTCCTCCAGCCTCTAAACCAAGAGGCATAGAGTGGCTTTGCTATTTTGTATTGCATTATCTTATGGTTTCATGCAGCAATAGGTTTTGCTTACTTATCAGATAACCACAGGATTTGTGATATTTGTAGGACATCCATGTTTAATGAGTGCATGCACACACACAAAATACAATTCACAAAGTCTACATCATGCATACTTATAGTCTTCACCATTTTCCTGTAGAAACATTGGGATTAGAAGCCTATTTCAGATTTTCAGGTAAGTGGCCTAAAGTAATTCTTGCAAATGGGGCAAAAATTGAGTTCTTACTAATCCCACAAAATCAGAGGCATGTCAGTTCCCATCCAGAACTCATGTTTCAGGGCACAGCCTGAATGAAACCTGCACATGGTCCCAAACTGACTGAAACGAATGGCAATCCTTTTCTGATGCACTGCAAAGGGATTTGGAACAGGCTCCAGGTAACTCTGACTAAATTTAGCTTTTTCTGATGATGCTCTTTGCTGTGGGTGTTTTGGACACTACATGGCTCTTAGCTTGATTTAAACATTGAAGGTTATGGAACCAGCCAGTCCCTAATTTCTGCTCTGCCTACCTTGATGTATCATCAGTGAAGAGGAAGAGCTGGTACCATCCTCAACTTCTGTAAGGGCTTGATTCGAGGCAAGCTGTTTCACTCAGGGTTCCAAGCTCTCTGTCCCACACATGTTATGATTCAAAGGCTCAGAAATTAAGAGATCCCCTCCTCAGAACACTTTGTTCCATACGTGCATGACACTGGAAAATGAATTGAAATCACTCAGAGTTACTCTGTTCAGCTTGCACCCCATGAAACTGCAGCAGTTTGGAAATACTGGGATGATTTGCAAAGAACTTCTGTTCAAAAAGCCTGATGTGAACTTATAAACTGGAGCACCTTGTCTCTAATACCCCTGTTTAGACCAAGAAGGAAATTCTGTGAAGGAATAACCAATGGAACCAGATGTAAAACAGGCATCAGCAGAACTGGCCTCTTTTGCCTTTCTGTGGATTTTGCTGAGGGATTTAATAGAATCCCGGAATCCCAGACTGATTTGGGTTGGAAGGGACCTTAAAGATCCTGTTGTTCCAAGTGCCCTGCCCAAAGCAGCTCAGCTGCTCAAGACACATCCTTGGGCCAGCACTGGCAGGAGAGCCTTGCATGGTCCTGCTCCTGGAAAACCACAGGCTGTCACTACTCTCTGGTAATTCCCAGCTGCAGCCTGACCCAGGGAGAACATTTCCCAGGAGAGCCCATGGATTTGGAGACCAGTCATTCCCCTGTAATAAACTTCAGAACTGTTATCAATTCCTGTGTCAAGCTATGCTGGCTTTTTGGCTGCTCCCTTTAGGAACACGCATTTATCAAGCATATTGACAAGGACAAAAGCTTTTTGTGTCACACTGTTGGTGACAGTGAGATTTGACTCACTTTTTGGGGCCCAGACCATGATCCTTACAGGTTTCAGGGCAAGAGGGACTTCTTGCTTGATGCCTTTTATTTCTTACGAGGTTCTGATATGCTTTATTCACTCTGCTCAGGCAATGCCATCACAGTTACCACCCGGAAGCATTCCAGCTTGGTTTTAAAACGTGACTCATAACAAATCTGTGTAAATTGAGTCAAAATGTTAAACCACGACTGGGGCTAAACTCTTTTAGTAGCAGAATACTTGAAAGAATGGCTGAAGCTCATCTTTTTCTGTGGACAATTCCAATCCCTTAATGAGAACACTAAAGACATGATTCAGATACAATCCAGATTTCCTCTCTCTGTTTTTTCCTTCCTTCCTTTAAAGCACTTCAACACAAACACAGAATTGTTTTGCTGTAGGAATTTTCCATCAGTTGTTGAAAGGACCACTCTTCCATAGGGAAGATGTGTGTTAGTGAGAGAAAGATAGTAAACCAACTTGGTATCAGTAGAGCACGGGTGACACCCAGAACACCATTCCTACTGGGATTCAGTGTGGCTGAAAAGGTAAAACTCAGGCAGTGGGCTAAATTCCTGAGCTGCAGAACAATTACAATTCTTTCCTCAACCAGGTCCTAGTAGACCTAGAATTTTACAATCACTACCTGGATCTTGGATAATACATCTCTCTTTCCCACCTTTCTCCATTACCTGCCTGCCAGAGTGACTGCAGGAGCCCAATATCCCCCATTAGCCTCACAGCCTTGACTCTTGCACTGTGCTATTGTCTCTAAACTGCAATTTCAACTGCATTTTGAGTGCATTACTTTTGTCTCTCTTTTTATTCAGTTTGCCTGATGCCTAGAGCAACTGGCCCATGACTTGGGCTTTTAATTAGTGCTGTAAAATTAAAAATATTCGTGTGGATGGCAGTGCTGTGTAAAAAGAACATCACTTGAGAAGCCCTGGCAGAGGGGGGTGACAGATATGTAGCGTTAATGAGTTTCAAAGTACCAACTGTGTGCACTGACAGTGGTTTCTCATGTGTAACTTTGTTTTGCAGCCCTCACCCAATGCCAGCTGGAAGCCAAAGAACCTGGTGAACCAGTGCACAGAGGTCCCAGTAAGCAGCTGGAGCCCCCCCTCTGTCTGGACCCCTGTGACTATGGCAGCTTCATCCACACGCCCTGGGGACCCGAGAGAGTTTTACAAACTAAATGAACCTACAGCTCCTCATCAGCTGTGCCTGTAAATGCAGAGTGGCTCACAAGGGAAGTCAACTCACTTCTTGCTGGTATTACCTGAGTTACAAAGGTACTGGTTTCCTCCTCCCTGGCACTGGGTTTTGGGGGTAACTCATCCATCTCTTTCTAATCCATGAATTTCCATTTTTCACTGTAGGGATAAAAGCAAAGATTGCCCCATTAAATGGTCAGGAACAACTCGAGAATGAGCTTGTAAACACCCCTTTTGGAGTAGGAGTTGCCACTTTTAGAAAATCCTTGTAGGAACAAGATTGCCTTCTGCCCAGGAAAACTCCTGCCAGTGGTGTAAGCCCAGTATGCAACGAGAGAACACACTGGGAATCTGCTCAGGCAGAAATCCCAGTGACACCATGTGAGGCACTGAGGGAGTGGGGATTTAAGAGGCAAGCTAAGGAGAACAACAGAATAATAGGAGCAGTATATCAATGACTTCAACCCTAGTTATTTCTCTCGTGTAGAAGAGAAATTCCATGCCCTGTTGCAGCACTGACTCCAAAGTAACCCCAGAACAGCTCTGGGGCTGCTCACGGAGACAAGTTGAAAGAATAATCTATTTCTGCTATTTCCCCCACCCCAAGTACACAATGCATCATGCAGGCCAGGAACTGGACAGGAATTCCCCTGGGAGAGATGAACATCCAGCAATCCATTACCAAAGATTCAGAGTAAAGTTTGCAACACAAAGTATTTTGGGGTTTGTTCCTCTGGTCTGCAATTGTTAATCCCAAGAACCTGGGTCTAACTCAAGCAGCTCCCATCAATTGCACTGAGATCTACATAGACTTAAGTCCCACTCAGGCTATTCAGCTTTCCAACACTCCCATAGGATTACTGTCAATAGGAAGTCCTTCTTAGCTCCTTAGGATAGAGTGACATCTTGTGGTTTCTTCTTTTGTCCACCATTGACAAATAAAAATTAGCCAAAGTCTTGACTAAGTTTGGGTTTGTTTGTTTCTGGTATAACTCCAAGATCTTGTTTGTTTGAGGAATATCGTGTTCTGGATTTGCAGACACTGATACAACAGTTTACTTTGCCACCATCAAGGAATGTGAAAGTTTGTGCTTGGAACAGCAACAAAAACATTCTAACTCACAAAACACCACAAATTCTTGTTTGAATGTGGAATCTCCAAAAACTGGGCTCAAAGTCAGATACAAGTGGGATCTTATTAGTTAAATAAGTCAATCTCCAGCAGCAGCACCACTACTAAAAGGGTTCTTAGGGAAAGTACTCTTTTCAGCTCTAGAAGGCATTCCTACCTGGATTCCAGGCCATGTGTGCAAGGAACCATCCTGCTCATGCTGCAGCTCCAACTGCAGTCAGTGTCACCCCATGGCTCATCACACAGCACAAGCAGAGAAGGTTCAGTGGTTTATTTCTGATTTAGCCTCCAACACAAAATACAGTTTTTAAGACTACACAGCTAAACTCACATATGAGCTACTACTGACAAATTCCCCTCACCAGAAAAAAAAAAATCCAAACAAAAAGACAACATTATTTTGCTAGTTTTGCATTGAAAAAGCAAAGCATCTTTGAAAGGAACATGATACAAAATGTAGAGTAAAAACCACGATGGATGGTATTCATATACCTCAATAAATTGGTAACAATACTTAGGCTATTATCACTACTGAAAAGCAGTATTGTTTGAGAGCTATTGTTTGTGGTCTACAACTAAAATATTTGCATAAGTTGGAAATAAATCAATTCATGTTGTTGAAACCCACGTAATTCTCAATTTAGTAGAAACATGAAATGGCTATTTTGCATCTGTAAGAACCAGGAGAGCAGCAAGTGAAATCACCAGTGTTTGCACTTCTGTTTCTGCTGGTTTCCCTCTGTGCTCACTCGGGCAGTTGTCAGAATTAAGTCTGGAATGTTTAATTGCACATCATTGCCCCTGTACCTCTGCTCAGTCCAGCTGCTGGGGAAGGCTGGGCGCTCGCCTGATATCCTCTACAAACACTTCTGCCTGGCACCTGTCCTTCCTTCCAAAATTCCACAGCTTAGTTCCAATCTGTCTTCAGCCCTCCCCTTGGCAAGAAGCATCTCCTGCTGCAAGGAACTGACGCAAAGAAAACACAAAACTGGTCAGGAAGAACTCCTGATGGAGTGAAAATAAACAGGGCTGAGGGTCATCGTTGGCTTTCTCGTGTCTTTCCAAATCAGACCACCACAAAAATTAGCCTGAAAAAAATGTGATGGCTTAAAAATCAGGCTCCCCTAAGACTAAACCAAGAGATCCTCAGCCCATGGATCACTTCTACAGACATGAGGGGATGGTCACAGAACTATTTAAATAAGAAGAATCAGCCCTTGTATAACCCACATCAAAGCTCATTTCACCTGCAGTGAGACTAATTCTGTGTCTTGGCAAAATTAGCTCCTGCTCCTTGTGAGCAGCACTCCCTTTTTGCCCTCCCAAGCATAACCTTTTCAGCTATACAGAACTAAAATTACAATTTCTGTCTAAATTGGAACACAGACTACAGTACACTAAAGGTAATAAGCAACAGCAACACACTAAGGAGCCCCATTTTTGAACCAATTCAAGGAGGCAGGGCTAGGAATGTGTCCAAGTGCCCTTTCTCCAAGGGAGCATAACCAGCCTCCACAGAGAACATCCATCACATCCCAATCTGCACCAGCAGCAGGAAAAGGAAAAAAAAGACTGAAAAATGTGTCAGATTTTGGAAGTCCTCCTTGCATGAATAACTTTGTGGGCAGTATCTACACCGCTCTGAAGGGAATGAATGCCACAGAAGCCCATGACTGAAGTTCAGCCAATTTGCATTTGTTCCCATAGAATTCCAAAGACAACACTCCTATTGACAGGCAAGAAGCCCACCTGTTATCCCGAGGTTTGTGTGGATGATCTGTTTCAAAGGAGCTCCTCCCTCCTTTGCCCTGTTCTCTCCTGGCCTTTTTAATAACTTGTATTCTTTTTATACTTTGCACAATGAGGCAGGAAATAATTACATGCCTCTCTGGTGACAGTGGGGACTTCTCCTCCTCTTCCAACTGGAAACACCAACTAATTCCCCTGCTAATATTTACTTGTGCTACGTGTCATTCTCCTCTCTGTCAGTCTAATCTCAAGAAAAAGGTAAGAAATGAAAAGGATTATGTTTTTCCTTTAGACATTTATTTATGAATAGAACATTTTTAGACACTTAAAATGAAGGGGTTTTTTGTTTGGTTTTTTTGAGAAAGAGCATTCTAGATCCCTGCAGTGAGACAGTGAAAAGCTCTGCAGGGACAGGGCTCAGCTGGTCATGCATCAGAGGTCATTGTCAGCAGCAGAGAGGGAGGGGCAGTGCAGTCACATGCAGGAGCATTCAGAGAAGCAACACTTGAGACCCACAGAGGGGAGTTCACACAAAGTCTACCACAGTTAGAGAAGGAAATCCACTCAGCTCCATTTGTTCCATTCCCCCAGCTCAACCAGCACAGCCCAGGCTGTTCCCTGCTCTGACAGGAACAGGATGAGAGCACACTGTCCACATGGAGCTCTTGGGCTCTAGGAATGACCACCAAGCTTTGCCATTTGCATTACTCAGATCTGCACATTCTGCTCCTGTCTCATTGATCAAGTCAGGCTTCGGACCGTAAAAAAATTACAAATAATGGGTTTGCAGTTTTCTGCTTTACAATCCACTAGAACAAGAAACAGTTGTTGACATGTACACAACTTTATTTTAAGGACACAGCAATCACAACAACAGAAACAGAACCATTACTTTAATACTGTAAGCTTTCCTCTGGGAACTGACTTGCACACAGTTAGATCCAAAAGCGTTTGAAACAATATCTTGGGGGAAAACACAGCAAACCTTAAATATATTAACTTCAAACTTTATGTGCTTATCTCCTCTTTTTGGTAGCTGATGGCAGTTAAAGCTTTTCGAAGTCATGGCCACTTGTACTCATTGCTTCAGGGTGCATTACCCTTCCCATGAATAACACGGTGCCTGTGGAGAAAGAGGGAAGGGAGGATGGAAACGTGTCAGGACTGAAGTGAAATTTAAGGTTATGACACAATGAATACCCATCATAAGCTCCAGAGCACGTGGTGCATGATTTTCAGAGGAACATGTCTCAGAACTTGGTAGCCACAAAAGGCAAGGGTTCAACACCATAACCAATCCTGAGCACTTGGGTTGTCTTTGGAAGGGTAAACATCACAGGTCTTTTTTCCAAGAGGTTTCTAACCTTAGATTTCCACATTAGCAACAAGCTTTGAGCCTTTAACTCCAGTTGTTGGCAATTCTCTCTCCATGCAATGACAAGGCCTGTGCAATGTTAACTGCCCCAAAGCGACCAGGTTCTATTCTGTTCTGATTTGAAGTTTTCTTTTTGGGGAGATTCCTGGATATTGAGAGGAAAAAAGGACAGATACCCCAGATACCCTTCTCCAGACATATTTTTTGCCTAATATGTCTACAACTGCAAGGATACTCAATTTAGTTTGGTCAAAAATCCCCCTCAGAGTTAGTATCCTGCCTTGCTGGCCTTGTTTCAGCTGGGATCAAGTTAATTTTCTTCCCACAGAGTTCTGTGTTCTGAA
This sequence comes from Dendrocincla tyrannina, assembly GCA_035047865.1. Classification (NCBI taxonomy): domain Eukaryota; kingdom Metazoa; phylum Chordata; class Aves; order Passeriformes; family Dendrocolaptidae; genus Dendrocincla; species Dendrocincla tyrannina. The sequence continues at coordinate 3,295,004 of JAWWMP010000011.1, read as the reverse complement.
TTTTGTACAAGAATGAAGTCCCACAGGTGAATCTCCCTAACTGGACTGCAAGCTTTACTGCAATCCAAATGGTTTAATAGACATGGCTACCTGTGCTGGGCATCTCAAACAGAGCCCAAAAATGAGTGCACAGCAATGTTTTGTCATCCAGGCACAGCCACATCATTAAGACAAATTACAAACATGAAACTAAGGAATTCCTTAATCACGGCCCATTTTGCTGCTGAAGGCTGTTCTCATCCCTCACCTGCCACACAACCCTTGGAGAGCACAACAGAATTATTCATAGCTGTAATAACTGTCCATTATGCAAATCATTTGGTCCTGGGAACGTGTTTCACTGGTCTTACTCCAGCCAAGCTCTGAGGGAGTGCAGTGATTGTGGATGTTCAGGGCAGTAACACTGTGTACTCAGAACAAAAACCGGGAATTTTTCTTCCCTGGGGTTTTAAATCACCCTGTTTTTCAGGGTTACATCAGATTTTGGTGTCTTGTTCTGGAGAAACATTCAGTGGGCATAGAAAAGGTGAGTCTTTTAATATTAGGTATTTTAAAGGAAAATTAATAGTTCAGGAAATGTCGTAATAATTAATGAAAACTCATAACACAAGCCCAGTGCATTGATCAAAACATGCAATTTCCTTTGCAATACTTGATTATGTGCTGTGAAAAATTCAAAAGAGTCTGCAATGTTCTCACCTGTTCTTCTGTTTCTGACCAAAAAGAAAAAGGGATGGTCAACTATAACCTGGGGATACAGCACTGCCATTCTGCTGATGGCAATCATTCCTACAGGAAAAAAGAACATAAGCAACTTGTTACATAGCTCTGCACCTTCCCCTGCTCCTCCTGGGGGACACTTGTGCAGCCCATGGGCAGCCCCCAAGCCCCACTCTCAACACTAAGTGCCACCAGGACACAGCAGGACAGTATTAATTGAAAATGAGAGAGACCTGCAGAGGGATTTTGGCTTTAAGAATGATTAACAATGCAGAGTGGTGCAATTTTCCAGGCTGAGGGAGCGGCTCATAAATTTGCAGATGCCGAAGGTTCAGAGGAGCTCCGACTTGCCCTCCCTCCCAGAAGGGCAGGGAGCTGCAGGGCCAGCACTGCTGACCTGCTGGACACAGCCCCAGCCTGGGGGGCACAGTGAAATGCAACCCTCAAGAACTCTGCAATGGGCAACAATTAAACAGGCTCATCCTGCAGCTTTTATATTGAGTTTACAAATAATGCAGAGGCTGAAAGTAAAACTAACTGAGAATCAGGCAGAATTTGAGTCTCTGTTGTTTTTATTTGGAGATGTATGGATTTCTCCAGGACTTTATTATTAATTCCCAGTGCTTGATTTAATTTTACATTTTCCCTGCACTGTTCATAAAGACCCCAGCATTGCCAGGAATCTCTGTCCATATTAAGGGCACAATTCAAGCCAGAACAGGGAAGCAATTCTCCCTTTCCTCAAAGCCTGGTGTAAGTAGAGGCAATTAGAAATTACCTGATGACACATATTGGCAACTAATATAACTTAATTTCATTAAAACCATGTGATAATCATGTAAATCAACCAAGTACCACCAGCATTAACAGGGGCCAGGAATAGTTTTGTAATCAGCACTTCCCATCTTACATCTCTGAACATGAGTTTATTAAAATGCAATTGCAGCAACTCTCACCTCCTTCTAACTATTCTGGATCAAATGGCTCTGACCATCTCAATTAGCAGATAAAAATGATGAATGCTGAAGTTCCATAAAGAAAATATAAACTGCAGTCTCTACTCTCCTGACAATCAGAAGGAAAATAAGCATGAAGAGGTTTTTCACAGGATGCTCAAAATACTTTGTGAAACACAACATGTCAAAAAAAAAAAACCCCAACACTTCATTTCCAGAACTCTCTCCTGAAAGCAGTGCCTTGCCATGCTGTGTCTCCATCCTATTTAGCTTTCCTGGCTGTACAGCAAGGCAGCTTTAAAAAATTAATTAACACAGAATAAGCAGACATTTGATTTAGTTCTGCTTTTCAGTCAGGTACCTGAGGCAGCAGCAGCTTCTGATCCCTCCTCATTAACTTCTAGAAACGCCTTGTGAAACGCCTTTGCAAGGTAAAGTTCCTTGTTATCTGGAGAGGGAAAGGAAACATTTCAAGTGTCTCAACAGTAAGATTGAGGTATTAAAAAACCCCCAAACACTGCCAAAACCCCCAACATTATTATCCACCTTCTATACCAGGTAGAGAAGGATAAGAGCTTTGTTGCATTAAAACACCTTCTGCCAATACCTTTAATAGCACCATTTACTTTTAAATTTGTAATGCTCTCCTACACCATGGATATTAAAATAGCACAGGAATGCTGAGAGCACCACTATTCTAGAGAAGGGAAAAAACATCCTTGAAAACAAGATTTTCAATACAACTACTGGAAAAAAGGATTTTATCATTATATAGCAAATACTTAGACATAAAGAATTTTCTTTCTGTGTTAGGTACAATAAAGACTTCCTCCAGGAAAATTAGGTCTTTTCTTTCTTCTTCCATTATATTTTGAAGAAGCTGAACATAAATATTTATTGCCAAAACCACCTTGGAACTAGGTTTTTTTCAGTCTTGTTTGTTTTCCATCCTTTGTCAGAATTTTAATTTCAGTCTGAGCCTTCTCCTGCCTGAAGTCAGTGAGTGCTCCAGTACTTTCCTTCAGACGAAAGGCAGGATCAGATCTGTTGGAACACTCACTAGTTCTAAGACTAAAGCAAGCCAAGCCCACAAGGAACAGCAGTTTGAGGTGTCTCTCCCCAGCAGATCTCGCACTCAGCACTGAAGGAAACCTCCTGCTGCAGCTTCAGTGACACCAATGAGAGCCCCAAAGATCCCTTTGGGGCTGGGGATGGTAAAACATACTGGGGGCTGCTAAAAATTGGAACTGAAGCCTAGAACTAGTTCAAGAACACTTTGCACCTCAAAAGACTGTACTGCACCTGATGAGGGTGGAGACCCTAATTCTGACAGCAGAAACACTGCTAACATTTCCCATCAGGGATAAAAGTAGGTCCACTTGTGAATGGATGCAGGATCTGGGTATTAAAACCCCCAACATTTTAAGGTGACAGCAACCCAGGTGCCATGCAGATGAGACCAGTCCACCCAGTCAGTCCAGTATGCTGCCCCAGCTCTGGCACTGCTGCTGCTTCAGAAGAAGGCACAAGTCATGTCACAGATGAGAATTACAGCACAACTGAGAAATATCCTGTCACCCACAACGTGCCTTAGACCCTAGGCCAAGTTTCTAATCCCCAGAATATAGAGAATGTCTTTACTCAATGTGGTATAGGTAGTTGTCATTGCTCTGAACCAATTTGATTATTTTTAATCCTACCAATCTCACGACCCCAAGGAATACCCAGCAAAGATCTCTGTAGGTAAGTTTTCCATAAGAGAAGACGTTTCTATTTGTTTTCAATTTGTTACCTTTCACTTCATTGGATATCTTTGTCCTTGGATGATGAAAAGAGCAATTCCACATCCCAAATTACTTTCTCTAGATTTTCTCTTTATATTGGCACGATCACATCCTTCTCATTCATCTCTCCCTGAAGTGAATGAATCTATTTTCATATGAAAGCGCAATGTTGTCAGAGTTCAGGCAGCTTCTCTTTGATGCAGTTGGTGGTTGTCACATCACTGCCTGCAATACTCCAGTCTCCTATCTCCTCATGATTATCCATCTTTCCTTATGGCTTCACTGGGGACAAGGTGGCGCTCACCTGAGTGTCTGCCATCACATCATTCTTCTCTAGCAGCTTCTTCAAGTGGGGATTTTCCTAAGAACCAACCTGATTGGAGCGTTAACGTCTCAGGGCAGTCCCATGGGGATCTCCTGCCAAAGCTCAAGCTTTGTGCAGGACCCAGGCCTGGAACCCCACTAATGAGTGGGAGGGATGCGATGCTCACTCCTAATGCCCATGACTCCGTTAGCATCACACTTCATTTGTCAGTACACTCCATATGCCTGCAAACTCCTACTCAGCTGCCAACTGGCTGCTCTGCAAGGCTCATTTTAAAGAAATCATGTAGGTTTATTGGCTCTTCTAGCTTAGGCTGTCCCAGAAAAATTATATGTACGTCAGTCAAGACTTCAAAGAGTCATTTACTGGACTGATGCTCTTCAAACTACTTTATATTGTGAAAGTAAGTCACTGAGATCACTTCACTGCTCACTGTCATGCAGGTCACCTTGCATTAAAATCAACTGCCATTTAGGACTCTATAAAACAGTAAGAAATATTATAATCATTTGAAAGAGAAGGGGAATTTTAGTATGAAATTAATTCAAGGTAAGTCGTAAGCAGCGTCAAAATACTCAAGCAGTAAGTTTATGGGCTGTGTAAATTCTAAACCCCCAAATACTAGAAGTTGTTTCAAGCTTATTTTGAACACCTGATGGAATCACAGATGCAGGTAAATACAGTCAAGCATTTTGCTCAAAGTTAGAGTTAAAATACCTGTAACCTGACAGCCAGAGAGGAACATCCTCCTACTCACCTGGCAGAACTGACAAAGAACTTCATTCCTGCAAGGGAGTGACATTTGAAATGTTCATCTGCATTAGGACTTTCTCTTTGGTTGCTCAGAATCCAGACATTCCAGAAGGTAAAGCCAACACCTCTACTTCCATTTTCCAGATTGAGTGCAAAAAGCAAAAAATTCTGAATACTGAAAAGTAAGTCTGTAATCCTGCAATTTGACTTCTATCCACTAAACCCCCGTGGAATTTTGCTGAACTCACTGATCTGCCTGGATCTGTTGACAGGATTAGGGCTGCTCTTGAAATGGCACTGACCCTTCCTTGACAGTTATGCAAAGGGAGAGGAGGAATAGCAAAGTGTTTTTAAACACAACAGAAGTTCTCCAAAATCTCCTTAGATTTCATTTGTGATTTATGTCTTCCTAAATTAAGTGTCCAGACAAAGATTTTGCTCCATTACCTCCATCTAAGGTTCCATGAAGAGCCAAATATTCCAGAGGGCTGACCCTGAGATGCAGGGAAAACTCCCACACCCATTCAGGTGTTTGTAAAAGCAGGCTTTGAACAACTTTTCTTCATGATTTTTGTTTTCCCTTCCTCCCTTCCCATTTCACATTATGAAAATTAGAAATAGGAAACACATTCTGTATTTTAATTATTTAAAACTTCATTTCCACAGCACCGGCAGCAGAGTTTTCATTAAAGACATTACTTCAAAAACATTTTTTTTTAATTCTTAATTCACAAATGACCTTTTCAACCCCTGGTGCCACATCCCCTTTTCAGTGAAAAGCAGGCAAGTTCCAGTGAAACTCCTGAATTCTCTCTGTACACTGCTCTACACTCAATAAACAAGTTAATCTTTAAATGGCAGAGGAGTTAATTCAGTCATGCAGAAGTTATTTTGATTTTATACAGTACAATTGTCAGAAGTATAAAACTTGAAACAAATCATTGGTCACATGGATTAAGACACAAGCACGTGCTTCTTTCTGCCAACCTCTCCACCACAGAATTAGTCCCTGATATAAAGATGAATTTTACATGGAATTAAATAAGAGCCAGGAGCTGCCTTTGTGGCTCCATCTCCCCTGTGCATTTTCCTTTCTCCTCAGTGCTTTTCCTCAAGTAAATAATGTTATTTCTTTATATATATATAATTTACTGGAAAGCTGACTGTTCTTTGAGGCTGCAGAGAAATTGAAGGTGTTTTTCTTCAAGAAAAGGAATTTTCATTTATTTCAATTCCTTTCATATTGGCTAACTGTACCTTTCCCCCCAGTTTCACTGGGAAAGTAAAATAAGCTGCGTGATACACTATAAACAGGATTTCAAACTTAGCAAAAAAGGAAGGATATGAACATCACAAACATTTCTCTGCACATTTCAGAGGAAGGTTTGTCTTTGTCTTATTACCAGTATTTGGAATAAGCCACCCAGGTGTGATTGCTCCCAGGGACTGCCAGTGAAGAACACGGATCACCCATCTGCATGGCTGGTTGGGCAGCAACACATGGAGCAAAACAACCCAAAAACACTCAGGGAGCAGCAGAGAGGCACAAATTAAAAGAACAAGGACTGCAGTCTCATGCTGCTTTGCACTTCTAGGTAGGGGAGGACTGGATTTCCCAAAATTCAGGTCTGGACAGACCATATTAATATACTGCTCAACTGGCTCCTTCTGTTACGGGAAGATGAATTAACTTCTCAGGCATTTTTGTGCCACTTCAATACAGAGAAGCTGTGGCTGCCCCTGGATCCCTGGAAGTATCTAAGGACAGTCTGGACAGGGCTTGGAGCATCCTGGGCTGGTGGAAGGTGTCCCTGCCCATGGCAGAGGGTGGCACTGGATGGGCTTTAAGGTCCCTTCCCACCCAAGCCATTGCCTTATTCCCTGAACACCTTTTAAGAGGTATTAAAAGCATAAATACCTCATTTCCACCTGAATTTTTGAATATGTTGGATGTCTTAACTTCTGAAAATTAAGTGTTGACAACATATCACAACAGGCAGGCAGCACACGTGACTGAACTGCTCTCAGCTCTGAGCCCTTCCCTGTGCTGCCTCCACAGCTCAGGTATCTGGGGACATGACTAATTGTGAAACAACTCTCAGTGCTGGGAACAAACAGGCTCTGGAGACACAGGATCCTACACCTTGGAGTGGGAATGGCACCTGCCAGCAGGGCACAGCTCTCATGTGGATCTGCCTCCTGCATGCTATCACACCCTCTCCAATTTCTACTGAGATCCAGGTGGGAAACACTTAGAGTGAACTTTCCCAGGTAAAAACTGTGTTCCTTCATCCACCTTGAGAGACCCCAGAAGAAGCTCTTACCAGACATGGCAGTGAGGTCAGCACTGCTGCTGAACAGCTCTGTAATTCCCAGCCCTCTCCAGACATCCTTCAGATCAATCTCCTGCTCTACTGTGAACCTGGAGGATGGAACAGAGAACCACAAAAGGCCATATGTAAGCATTACTCACTGTTAGTAGAAGATTCAAACTTCTAGGCAAAAACATTGAGATAAAGAATGCCAAGCAGGAGATTCAGTGCTACTGACACCTTCCAAAAATGCTTATAAACCAATTAGTTTACTCACAGCTGGATCCTTTTTCTAATACAGAAGCAATCAAAAACACGCTAATGGTACGTACAGCCCCTGACCATAAAACCTCAGAGCAAAATTAGGCGATAGCTAATGGAAATGCTTACTTTTTATACAAGAGATTTACTACAAAAACTGAATTTAATTGTGCAAATACTAGAACAGAATATCAAATGAGGCAAAGAACAGCTGATTTTCAGAGAGAGCTGTGGGCAAAGGAGTAGAAAGTAAGAAAGATACCCCATTTTAAGAAAGATACCCCATTTTTACTGTGACAGTGTAAGCAAAGACCAGCAGCTGTGAATATGAATATAAAGCATTTCTGACTCAGCTTCTAATTAGTCTGGTGGCAAAACTGTAATTGGGTTTTGATTGTGAGCAAACAACAGGGAAAACAAATAATTGCCAGAGTAAAGGCACACGTGAGTGTAACGTGGCAGGATTTCAGGGTGAGCTTGCAAAGCCTTGCTCGAGGCAATGGTACTGTGTTGGAAGGACAACCTAAGATGTGTCCTGAGGGCAGAATTTGGGGCAAAAAACTTTCAATCATTGCTTTTCAAACAGCATAAAGGCTATGCCTGGCATCAGGAAGACAAAAAAGACTCAAGTCCTTTATGTATGGCCAGAAACAGACTGGGCAGCTGGAGAAACAAAGAGATTTGTCAGAAAAATAATAACAGCAGCTCCAACCAGAAAATACCAGATGTCTGCAGACAAACACATGGGGCTGACTAGAAGTGTTTGTTATGGGTGAGTTGTGGGTTCTCTGGAGAATGACCAAACAAATTATTAGTGATTTACATTATGCTGATAGCCTGGCTATAACTATACAATGACAAAACACTACTCTATAAGGTGTTGTCAGAGTTTCTCCAGCCACGGAGTCAGAAACAACTCTGCACTTACCCCAGGACAAGTAAGTGCCAGAACCAAATAAAATAGTATGTGTTTCCATGCAAACTCATTTTTCAGGAATAAATCATCCCAATCACATGGAAGAACAAGTTCTTTTCAGGAGAAAGCACAGCCCAGAGCTCTGGGCACAGCACAGCTGGTGAAGAGCTGAGATGTACAAGATCCCAACATGTGCAAACCTGGCAGATTGAAAAAGGAATCTGGACATCAAAACAGAACAGGGTAAGAGTCAAGTGCATCTTCCTCACTTACAGAGAAGGGGAAAAATCCAGTAGCCAATCCACATTCACAAGGAACTTACAAAGGCCACTGGAAGCCAAAAAATCTACGATGGAATGATTATCAGTCATTACCCACAGAAGAATTTTAGGAGTTAAAAGAAGATCTAGAGATAGTTCAGGACTGATAAATCACTGGTGGCACCACAAGTGTTCATGTACCTTGTGCAGAACAATTCCAGGACATGCCTTGAATAAAAATTCTCGTGATTTTATTGCTTTGGCACTTCTCAAAAGAATCAGAAGAGACCAACAAAGATTTAAGCAGTGGAAGAAGCTCCTCATGGTGTCCTGGCAAGTTCTGCATCAATCAGTGTGGAAGGATTTGTTAAAAAGAAAAAAAAAAAAAAAAGAAAAAGGGGAAAAAAGGCACTATTTTAATGAATGAGATGTAGGTAAACATGAGATGGTCTGGAAATGCACAGCAGGATTTTGGAAATGGATCCTGTTAGCTCTCTTTTCCTCCTGGAAAGCTGTGGACACTCACACTGGTCAAAACCCAACTTACAAACAGAAGGCAAATGAATGTTAAGATGCATTTTATAAAAATTTCAGTGCTCTGTGTTTCCCTTTTTGGCTTTTATGTCCCCCCAGTATTCAATCTATTAAGGTTTTAACACAAGTTAGAAAGGAACTAGCAATGTCAAACTAGTAAGGAATATCAGGACAGGAAAGCAGCACATAAACTCCGTATGTAAAGCAAAATTGGAGGTAAAAAATAAGAAAAATAACTGAAAAAAAGCATTTTTTTTCCCAACTGCAAGGTGTCACTGGAAGATACAAATGGAAATCGGGTGGGTTTCAGTCTCTGGCCCATTAGACAGGAAACACACATCTGCCAAGCCAGGGGTTGTGACCCAGAAAGCCATGCCAGAGGATGCCCTTCCATACTGATCAGGGAGCGGTTTGGGACACGTTTTGGGGAAAAAAACCAAACCTGTAAAACCTCAGCTGAATCAGGATCTGGAAAAAGGGCAAGCAAACAAGTTGATGGGTTTTACTGCTGAAGAACCCCTGCATGAGGGGCAGCAGCAGTCACTTAAACTAGAGGCTCTGCCCCTGACTGAAACCTCGGAAAGGCAAATTCCAAACAGGTGCAGGGCTGAAGGTCTACACAATCACTCCAGCAGTGAGTTCCTGCTTTATTTGACACCAAAAGCACACCAAAAATATCACAGCAGCTGGGTAAATATCAGATGCTGCCTTTATGAAAATAAAACTAATTACTTCCCTTCTCCTCTCGTTTGGTTTTGTCCTGTGGTAAAACCCAACTGCAAACCACTATTCCAAACAGCATTTCCCTTCTTTTCTCCCTTGCTCTGAGAAGCAGTGAGAGTTACAGATAAATTATTAATGAGACTTCCACTATTTTAGCTGACATCAGGACCAGCCTTTTCTGAGAAACAACAGGCTTGCTTTACACTGGGAAATTTAATTTCCAGGCTGTGCAGTCCCATGTAAACACTCAGTATGAGTTATCCTCCATCAAATTTGGATTTGTGTGCACTCCTTACAGACAGTGATGTCGTTAATCAAAATCAGAGCTGACAACCCAGAACCGACATTCCAGCTCCTTTCCCAGGCATTTCCTGCACCTCCACACTTTGGGAATGCTCCATGATGCCACCCCTGACACGTGGTCATTTGCAGTGTTTGTTGCATATAAAGAACCAGAAGGTCATATTTTTGCTCCCCACAATCTTTTGGGCAATCCCCATGCTAAAAATACTAGGAAAAATCAATTTCAATACTTTAGTAGCAGAAATCATGGAATAGTTGCAACTGGGAGCACAAAGGAAGTCTAAGAAACAGACACTGAAGAGAAGATTAGATTGAGAAACCAGCAAAAAATTCTCTGGAGAGTTCAGCAGAGAATCAGGATACTTTAATGAAATTTAAAACTTGCACAAGCATCAGATTAAAATGATGCATTTATGTCACTGACAGTCTTCTGTAGTTCTGGATCTGAGCCTTTAGGTTTTGCAGAGAACATTAACATTCCACATCAGGCCATCTTTGCTCTATTTTACAGACTTTCAAGAGAGAATTAAAAAAGATGGCTCCATCTTTTATGATGCTGTGCAAACCTTCCAAAACTCTGAATATTTTCTGATTTTTAGATGCTCAGGATTTCCAGAACCAAGAAGGACCAGAGGACACTGTCTAGCCACCCAGCAGAAACATGACTCATCCCAAAGTGTATCATTTCAAAAATCACTAAGGGTTCTGAATGAACCAAAGCAAGAAAATTCCAGGCTTTCAGATTGGTTCTAATAGCTTCAATCCTGCAGAACAAAAGGCTGCATTGCTTGACATCAATATTCCTGCTTGGAGAACTGGCTCTGAGGATCTGAAGCACTATTTTTACCCAGCAAGCAGCCCCTCCAGTGCCAAGCTGCCAGCTGATATCCATCCCAACATTCCAGTTGGAATTTCAGCTGCCTTGTCCCAAGGTGCAAGAACCAGCCTGAACGATTTGATAGCCTGAAAACAAACAAGCAAGAGAGCAAAAAAAAAAAAAAAACCCACTAGCAGCAAAAGCAAGCCCCCAAACCCCCATTCAGCTCCTGTGGCCAGGTGGAGAAAGGCAGGCTGTGGGTTCTTCTCTGGCAAGATCCCTCTTTCCAAGGCTAAATATTGGCTGATAGTTGGGTGACAATCAGTGGCAAAGCTTTATGTGGTTGTATCTCAAGAACATCCAGCACTGGCCCATCTATTCCTCATGAAAAAGACACTTGAGATAGCAGGTTAAAAAAAAAAAAAGACAATTTTTTTGAGTTTAGATTTTTGTTGGTTTTTTTGAGCATTTTTGGTGTTTTTTTTGGCTTTTAGAGAAAAAAACCTGCAGCTAAAACCACTTATTTCAGCACTGTCTACAGCATTTTAAAGATACTTTAAATGTCCAAAAAAGCCAGGTTATTGTAGAGATTTGGGCATAGTGGAACAATCCTTAAGAGGAGATCTACAAACTGTAGCACTCCTATGAGGTACAAGTTCCTCCTATGCTCCTCAAATAATTTATGTTACAGAGACAGCTTTGTAAATTAGATTCATGGTCTGTTTCACTCCTATGCCAAAAGTGGATTAAAATGTTGATCATTTTAGTCTGGGTTAAGCTGGAAACAATGATTTGAAAATGAAAATGAGAAAGTACAATTTAACAATTCTGTACAAATCTCTCCTTTGCTATTAAGAGGAATAATACCCAATTTCATTTGCACACAGATAATGCAGACAGAAATTGCAAACTTGTGATTAACTCTGCTTTGGCTCGTCATTCAGGTCCTATTACAAATGTATAAGTTTAAAAAATGTTCACTTTATAATTGGATAGCATCTTTCAGGATATAAAAATTTAATTTTATTCCACTGCTGCTTTCAATTTCTCAGTGGACAGAGCCTGGAGGCCACATTTCATAACATGTTTTTCTGAGTCAGAGCATCAAATATTTATGAAGTGTTTATTTAGAGCATTGACAAAATCCTGTAGATCACCTCTGAATCCCTAATGGAAATCCAACACCTTGGGAGCATGCAATTAATCTTTGGATTTGTTGTAAGGAGACTGCAGTATTACTATTTAGAATTTCAGGCTCACAATAGTTCTCTTTTACAATGTGAAAATACTGCAGGCAATTGGCACAAGGTTCAACCTGGTTTGCCTCTGTATAACCTTAATTTGCAAATGTTTATCAAGCTCTCTGAGGTTCTTGGATAAGAGGGACAGCCATTACAAGTGGCCTGAAGGCACAATAAATAAGGACATTTTATGATCACACAAACCCCAGGGCTCAAACTCACATCTGAGAACCTGGCTCTGGAGTCTCTGCCAACAAAACCCCAAATCACCTCTATAAACTCAATTCAAGTCATAAACATCATGAATATGTTTTCAAGGCCATCGATGTATTTAGACAGCTAAGATTCTTAAATGGGGGAGCTGCTTTTCACAGATCCTCCATACAATCAGTGGAGAGGGACTTGGGCTGTGGATCTCACACTCTAGAATTCTTTGAGAGAAGTCCAACCTCAGCAGCTGAGGCACAGGCTGTGCAATGTTCCAGGCAGAAAAGGAAAGCTTAAGGGATGGAAGAATCCTTGGATTTTGCCTCTAATTAATGTCTAGGTCAGGCTTGCCCAAGTCTGCAGGAGAAACAGCCTGTGAGAAACATCCCTCCTCTGTGTCTTGGACTTTCTGAAGCCCCTGGGACTTGAAGCTCCAAGAGAAAACGAACAAAAATACCCCAGGAATAGTAGGTTGTTTGTATAAAATCTGCAATGCAGCTCTTTGCTGCTGTCCGTGCTTCTTCAAAGGAACAGTGACTTAAACAAAGAGAGAAACTCTCACTATGGGGCAGTGAAAAAAAGAGAGAAACTCTCACTATGGGGCAGTGAAAAAAAGAGAGAAACTCTCACTATGGGGCAGTGAAAAACAGCCCCAAAATGCTGCTGTTCCCTCAGCACTCTGCCCTTAAAGCTGGCCAGAGAGGTGGAATTCCATCCCCATTTGGAATCAGGGCACACTGACAGCACCAGTCCATCTGAACCTAATTTCTCCTGGCCAGCCTTGTTTATTGAGCTCAGCTGCAGTCAGTGGGCTTTGCTTTGGAAGGGAAGCTGATGGACTGCAGGGAGTCCTAATATGGGAAATGTGAAACTCAAATCTCCAACTCACCTGAAAACAACTATTTTAGTGATTAAAAGGACTCACTGCAGTTTCTTTTCTCTGCTGCCCTGTACCCACTGCACAGAGCCACAAAAACAGCCTAAGGAGAAGTGATTCCATTCCAACCTGTGCCCTGTTGTTACATAAACACTTCCATGAAATCATTATGAATCACTTGCAGGACACCGTGATCCAACTGTACATTATTAGTGACGTTTGGTAGTAAACAACTCTGCTACTAAATCAGGCATAGAGCATGAAAAATAATAAGGAGCATCCTAGAAAAGATCCCAAGAGCTGGATGTGAGCAAATTGCCACTGAGCACTCACAACCTGTGCCTGCAAATGTACTGACAGAAGTTTCATCCCTTCTGCTGTAATGTCTTGTTATTCTATTGTTTCTCTAAGGAAACAGAAAAGAGCACTTATTACAGCAAAGAAAAGGCCAAAATTGACTGGAATTACCTCTCAATACTCAACCATTTGTATCTACACAGACACACACTGCTAGAACTTCTTAAAATAGCAGCACACAGAAACCCAATTAGCACCTAAATGAAACATCTGATAGTTCAGCCCTGCAATATTTCTGTGGCTCCTGTATGAATGGAACTTCTCCATAATGACTTCTGCAGCACTCTGAGCACCACCATTCCCAGTGGATATACTCCTGAGGAGGAACCTTTCCTTTCTGGAGCTCTGACATGAAAGGGATACAAAGGCAGTGCTCATCTGTTGCTCAAATAGGCATCATTCTGCACTGCTCCCCCAGGCTCTCTTGTCAGAGCAACCTTCAGTGGGTGCTCCACCACTGCAGGCTTGGGCAAGAGGGGCAGGTTTTCCCCACGCTGCTCCTCCAGTCATTTTGGATGCAGCTTCTCCCCCTCCAGTGCCACGGGAGCACGTTCTCACCTGGGTAAATACACTTCCACTTTCTGCTTCTTTACAGAGTTAGCCCATTCATTGATCAAGGAGGCTTTGACCAGTGGTTCCAGGGTGACCAGGGGAACCTCCTGCCTGGAAAGGACAATCATCATACTGATCTCATCTCCCTCATAGGGGATCTCCAGAACCTGATAGATGCCACCTGCTTCGTTGGAGCCATCGCTGAACTCTCCTAAAAACAAAGCAAAAACAGCCATTAGAAGCATTTCCTTTGGCCTTCACTGAAGATAAGGGAAAACAGAACCCTAATACTAGGCAGAATTTACTAAACATTGGAACTAAAAATGACCCTCCTTATTCTTTGTAAATTTATATTCGTTTCTTCATCAGAGGATTTGAGGCTTACATTTGAGTTCTTAAAGAATACAAGCTCATGCAATGACAGTTTGTAATCACAATTCCATGACTTAACTTTAACTGGTTAGACAGAGAAGCCTAAAATTTAAGGCTGTTAAAACTTTCATGGAAATGGGCAAAGGTTTTTATTCAGGAGAGATAATTTTTCAGTGATGAGACTGAGTGAAATGCTGCCAATGCCAGATACTATGAGCTCAAACTCAAGATAAAAATGATCATTAGTACTGCTGTTCAAAAAACCCCTCTTTTACCTTTCCAAGGTTATTACAACAGTTAAGAGCAAATATTATTCATTTTAATATTTAGTACAGGACAAGAAAAATATTTTTGTGATAAGCAGGACTAGCTCAAGAATTGTAAAGAGCTTAAATACAATGGATAAACATTCTGAAATCCACCAGGTGGCCATTATAAATGTTTCCTAGTTATAATACACACATTAGTAGAAAACACCAAAATCTGAGTCCCTTCACTGGGCAAACACCACATTAAAAATTCTAGGTCAAAGAAGAGACAACAGTTCAATTTAATAGTACTGCACCAAGCCCATTAAACCAAGACTTACTAGCTCTCTTACTGGCTCTAAATTGCTAAAGGTCCAACTCACCATAGTAAAACTCTCCCTGTTGGTACATCATGGGAATTTGCACTTCACTTTCATCATCTTTAGTGAAAGAAAATGTTCTTGTATTTTCAGGTCTGAACTGTGACTTCCAGTTGCCCTTAAAGTAGATGGCATTGATGAGAGCCAAATGAGTTAGAGCACCAAAATCTCCTGAAGACACAAAATCTTTGATCATACCTAAAAAAGAAACCCAACTGTCAGTCTGCGTGTCAAACTGAGCATTAAATCAAAACTTGAGACAGCTTGAAAAATGCAAGAAAATAAAAAGCTGTGCTAACACGTAATTTCCAATTCAGATGTTTCATTAAATCTCAAATGAAACTGCCAGTGTTTTGTAAACCTAAATCACAGTGTAGGTGCATAAACCCTTCCATCAAGCACATGTTAGTCAACTGTTTCTTGATCACTGCTAAATAAACCCCACAAGGAAACCGTGTGGAAAAGGGTCACATATGGAATGTTTACACTGGTGCTATGAGACAGTTCAGAACTTTCATCTCATGGCCAGAACTTGTACGAACTTTGGCTCCAATCCAGAGCTGCACTTCAATGGGTGCTTGATTTACAGGGTGTAAGTGCACCCACTGGAACTTCCCCTGGGCCAGTTCTGGAGAAAGCATTCCATTCCAGCAATGGCCTATTGACTTCCAAGTAAGGACTCCTCAGGAAAACCCCACATAAATTCACAGCATGTGTTCCACTGACACGAGCTCTTGAAAAGCAAGAGGGGAAAGCCATGGAGCATCTGCTCTGCTCATGGGAGGTATGGCAGCTGAGCAGGGCAGCTGCTCTGCTCCTGCTCCTCAGCAAGCCACTGACAGCACTGCACAGTCTGCTACCTGCTTGCGCTCATCTTACATGGCTTGCTTTTCAGCAAAATCACTTCCACTTTGGTAAATTTGGTACACTGACCAGATCTGTCACTGCTCTTGAAAAATGACAGCCTCCTTCAGACAGCTTTCTATTTTTAACTGACACTGCAATGCAAGGTGTTAAAATAAACACATTCCTCAGCCTGATTATTACTCCTTAATCCATGGTTTAAAAACCAAATTAATTCTGCTTTCTGGAGCATATGATCCTGACTAAGTGGTGTGAAATTTGTGTATCACAGGGCAGTAATTCTTCCAGGTTGCTCTTTGTGCTTCATTTTATCCAGAATGTTCTAAGGAATGAGGTGTGACTGACAGGTGCCATGCTCACTTGGAGAGGGAAAAAAGAGAAAGGAAACATTAAGAAGGAAATTCTTCCAGATTGCTGTTTCTATTTGGTACATCATATTCCCTTATGGGTTCTCAGCCACATCTTGTCAATACACTAATGAAATCTTAAGGATTTTTCTGCCCAGAGAAACCTTTCAGAGTTTTGCTTTCTTCTCTGAGCGTCCCATCGGGCTCATCGTGCTGGAACTGGAAACCTGCCTGTGCTGTGCCCCTTTCCCAGGGACAAAATGGGCCTCTGTCAGAGCTGGAGGCAGGAGAGGATGAGGTGGAGTGGCCAGAGACCAGCTGAGGGACTGTCACTGTCCCAACCTGATATCAAGAGCCCCCCAGCTGGTTCTGTTAGCCCTGCTTTTCCTTTTCCTGCATAGAGACAGCAGGTTTCCCTGAAAACACTTTGCAATCTGCTGCATCGCTGACATCCATCTATACCTGTAGCTGGAGATAAAGGGCAGAGTTTGTTATGAGCACAGTAACTGCCATGTTCTCTTGGAAAAAACCCAGATCATTGTCAAACTGCAATAAAAACATTACAGGAGGGGTTTTTCCACGTTGGAGACTCACATTTCCAGAAAGCATTATGGATTTTTAAATGCTCAGACTGTGTGGGGATGTGTTAGTTCCTTATGGGGATACTGATCCCTTCAAAATTCCAAGGGTCCAACTATGTTAGAGCCAGACCCCTGATGAATTCCCCTTAAAATATCAACCCTCAGAGGAACCAGAAGGAGATTATGCTTTGATCCCTAGAATGGGAGAACTAACTGCACTCCCTCACCTGGAGACCCTGCAGATATCCAGGGACTGTCTCCTCTTTGGGATCTGACAAGCCAAGCCAGCACTGCTTCATGCAGCTCTCCATGTGCTTATTTACAGCAGGAATTTTGGGTTTACTCCCCTGCTGCAAATTTGTGTTGTGAAACTGTTGACAGTGTTCCTAAAATCAACTACTCTCTCAACAACACACTATCTACTTTCCTCACACTGCAAAAGATTCCATTACAGAGTCTGATTTTGTGGTTCAAAATTACCTTTTTATTCCCTAATATTCCATTTCTCAGTACTTGTCACTATGAGTTCCTCAGAGAAGTAGTGATAATGATACTACACACATCCAAAGCATAGGCCAATAATTCCTTTGTAGACAAATTTTCTGCCATTAGCAATAGCACTTATCTTTTTTGGTTATAATTTAAAATACTATTTAAATGCCTAAAGTTAAAACTTTCTCATTCAATAAATGTTACAGATACTTTCAGAGAAAAAAATATTCAAATAGATGCTACATGATCAACAGTGACTAATACTACTTGTGACAGATGATTCCCACAGAGGAAGAAATAGAAATACTCAAGTTCTTTTTGTAGAAGGAGAAACTTCAGTCTCAAACAGAGGAGATAAAAGCCAAGGCAACAATTCAACAACACTGCAGAACTTCGGAAGCAGAAACCCCTCCTGCAGAAAGTGTCCAAAGGAGTCCCATGGACTTACTGTTTGTGTGATTCTCCACCCACTTGTTGATTTGGGCAGCCACTGCTGCACTTTGGCTGAAATCCACATTCTCTACTTCAGCTTTAAAGTATTTTTTCACCAACTGCAGGAATTTGTCACTGACATGGAACCCGTTCTGCACATACAGGGAGTTGGCGATATCCAGCACGTAGTGACTTTCTTCAGTAGTTGCCATGTCAGAAAGGTCCTTCAAGAAGGTAAACTCTTCCCCTAAGGAGAGAAAAACGAGTCCAGAAAAGAAAGTCATTCCATGGTTTTCCTGCTGAAAATACATCATGACATTTTATTAAAAAAAAAGTCTATTTTAAATAAACTTGTTTCTAAACCTACACACACCTTCAGATAAGAAGGAATATTCAACAAGAACATATTACTTAGAGCTTATTTTTTCTACTAGCTATAATTAGTATAATTAATGAGACATTTGAATCCCATCAGAGACAAAGCTATCAATGGAAATCCTTTCAACATAAAAAAGAGCAATTAAAGAAATTATTCTTATGGGTCACATTTATATGTCTTGCCACCACAAATCCTTAACAGAACTTTTGTTCCATCCAAAAAGCCAGCTGTTTAAGGAAAAATGGATTTCAAATTTTGAAACCAAGGACTTCCCACAGACTTTACTATGCAAAAAGCAGGTCTAGAATTTCCCTGTATCATTTCTGGGGCATCTGCTTGGGTAATGAGGAATCCTGAGTAGGACTAAATCAGTCTGCTTTAAGATAGGAAGCTTGTACTGCTGCATCATATACCTGAAGCTGAAATTTCTCATTTAAAAAACTACAAAACCAATCTTAAAACCTGATTGCAATGACATATTCCAAGCAGAAATTATGAAAATGCTCTCACTGAATGCCACTCATACAGAAGAGTGAATGGCCCAGCTCAAACCAACTGCACAACTCCTTCAGTTACAGCTAAAGGATATTGATGAATGCTTTAGAGACAAACTGTAGGATTAAATCTGTGCCTCCACAGAAAGGCATCATCCCTGCCATGTCACAGCTTGGTCACTGGCTTCACAAATCCCTCCCCGAGATCCTTTCACTGAAGACTTAGAAGTCCAGTACTTTGTATGAATAAGAAACTTCATTCAGGTTTCAAGCCAGTTCCTTTGATACCAACATAAGCAATTTTGCTGAAACTACTGCTTTCCTTTCAGATTTCATTATAAACCCTAAAAAATGATGTTCCTAAAAATCTTCTATCCCTAGAGGCAAAGGCAAGCTTATTCTGCAGACAGAACCCCAGCTGGCTGCAATGGCTGCAGGTTCAGGTACCCAAGCCAGGGCTGTATGTCCGCACCTCTCAGCTCATGCAGAACCCACAGAAACACATTTCAGCATGTCCAGGCCATCAACAGGACAGCAAGAAACCCAGGGATCGATGACCCCTGGCCATGACCAGGCCACTTCCCCCCTTGTTCAGGCACTGCCACCTGTTTCTTTAAGCCAAAGAGCCCCACAGTTCCACGCAATTAAAAGGCCTCACCATTTTTTAAGCTGTCGAAACCCAAGGAATGTCGAATCTCTTTGAGAGTGGTTCCATGGGCTCCCAGCTCCACCATTCCCATGGCCAGAGCAATGCTCAGAGGAGAGAACAGGATATTCTCATCTTCCCTTGCAGCTCGCAGCTGGTTGTAAATGTTCACAGAGAGCTCAGCAATGGTCTCATCGGGAGAACTGGTCTTGAAGGCTTCGCTTTGCAAAGCAAGCAAAGACAACAGTCCAAGGAAATACATGGCTTAGATTTTAAGATCTGCAAGGTAAATTTTGGAGAAAATGAGTTAACTCTGTTTAAGTAATGCAAGATTCAGCTGGAGACAAAAAGAGTAAACTTTAGTCCTAAATGTGTGTGGAAAACACGTTGGTCAGAGATCAATGTAAAATACGGTTATTTGGAGGAGACACAGTTCAAACTCAAGTAATGATGGGTTTGTGTTTCTGTTCTTTTTCCCCAAGGAGACCCAAAAACCTGCTGTTTCTTTCATTTGACCTTCCAGTGAGATGCCCCTCATCCATCTAAGTCACTCTAAGCCCCCAACAGGTAAAAATATTTCAAGCACTGGAAGAGAGCTCGCTGACACAGTGACAAAGTTACTGTACCATGACGTGGCTCAGTTGCAAAACACATGGCAAGCAGCCAAAAATTCTTTGAAAGAAAAATCAATCATGCCTTGGTTACCAAATGAAACTGCTTTTGTTAGTAAATAAAGTGAAAAGTTGGGTAGCTATGCTGGCTACGAATCAACACCCATTGAGAGCTTTCACAGGACAAAGTTACTGTACACACCAGGCAGGAAGGCTCTTGTGCAAACAAGAAAGCAAACTAAAGAGGAAAAAGGCTTAGCACTGATGCTTTTCACTAATCCATCCTCCAAGCTTTGCTAAAACGCTTCAGTAAGCAACAGCTCTCACTGGACTCCAGCTGAGCTCATCACACAACACCTGACAGTAAAACTCCAGCTCCTGGAGCAGTGTGTGTGCATCTCCATCCTTCCAATTCTTTCCCTTGGAACTCCAGGCTATCTCAGCGTGTGCCCCACTCATGCCCCATGAGAAACATCAGCCAAGAGAGCTCGTATTTCCATTCCTTCCCTTTGCCAGCATCTCTGACACAACTGAGCCAATACTCCAGGGCAGGAGGCTGGACAGGACAGGACTAAAAGCTTCAGTCCAGCAGTGTTTCCACGTTGCTGTGCAGTGTGCAGGGCTTGCCAGCAGGGCACACACCGTGTGAAAGCTGCTGCCCCACTGAAGCCATTTGCATGCAGCCAGCCCCAGTCCTGGGCCTGCATTTCCACGGGGTTCTATAGCCATGGCACAAAGTCAACTTCATACAGCGTTTATATTCTGCATTTCATCTTCAAAGGCCTATGGAGCACGATCTAATTCACTCACACAACACAATGATACATAATTTAAGTGTTATTACTCAGTTTTGTAGCTGAGAAAATACAAAGAACAACTGGGTACACACACGTGCCTTGGCAGCCACTGGGGCTGGCACTAGTTAAGATTCCTCCCATCCCCCAACCTTGGTTCAGCCTTTTGTTTGGTCCTGAACTGAGAAAATGGAATAGATGAAATAGAAATTATTGACTTAAGGATATGAAGGTTTCTGTTATAGAAAATAACTGGATTTCTCTGTGATCATGGGTGTTCTAGACTCCTTTATTTAAAAAAAAAAAAAACCCAACTCTCCCAATGTTACATAAGACCTCAGCCAGCCCATCACCGTGATGGACTGAGCCCAGGTATTACTCTTTTATCCTAAAAGCTGCACAAGGCAAGAAAGGCTTAAAAAACCTACGTCACACAGGTCTGGAGTGGCATCAAAAACAGTACTCCAAGATAAGCAGAAGCTCATCTTTCTCTTGTTGAGGATGAACCCGAATTTGGGGACTCTCACATCCTGATCTATACAACCAAGTTGTGCAGTTCAGCATGGGTGCAATTACACAGAGAGAGCTCAGTCTTCCCCTCCTGGATCAAGCACAGTTTGAGCTACTTTGAGATCTGACATGGTTAAAACAGACATAAAATAATCTTCAATTTGAAGAAAGTCGAGTTCCCCAGCCTTTTAGTTGCAGAGGCAGCTGTTCAGCACTCCATCACTGATCTTTTGTCCCATGTGCTATTGCCAGACAGGCTTAAATAATTGCAGGGGGAAAGTTTATACATCTTAATTAAGTGCTTAATGTGCAGGTCAGACTGAATGTTAATAAAATACTTGGTATTAGACAATCTTAAAAACCTGAAGTTATTTACAAATCAAAGTCATATTTCTTTGTGACCACTCTGGAAAAGCTCCTCATGCGAAATAATTAAGTTACAATACTTTTCATTATTTAGCTGGACAGAAAATAGAGTAAGTACATAGATGGAGACAAATACAATTTATACTGAAATGCACTTAACAAGACAAAGCACCAAACTTCTGTTTTTAAATACATGCCAGATCCCAGTGATGGCAACACAAGAGGTTGTGCAGAATTAAAGCTCCCAGTGGAAATGAATGAAAGTCTAACAATCTGTATTTCCCCCCTGCTCCTTTCACATCACTTCAGCCTAGAGGTTTTCTAATAGAGCTCACAGGGAAGTTGTTCCCCATCCACCTGTCCAGGGAAAAGGAAGACAGCCAGGGATGCAGGAATGAGCACCTGGAAACAGGCAGGGGATGTGACCAGCTCTTTTGTTGGCATTGCTCTCTAAAGATATTTGTGAAAATATCAAATGAGTACAACACAAGCTGATTTAAAGCAAACTGAAGATCTGGGGGTGATAGTGAGCAGGGAAAAGGCTGTAAAACACCCCAGACATCTGCTCAGTCCTTGCCAGCCACGGTGAAAATGGTCTCATCTCATCCATCTAATCAGAGATGTCTGTAGTAAATTCCTCACTTCAGTTCCTCTCACACTCCTGGTACTTGAGTACACGGCTCTGACAACAGGGAATCCAGCTCTTAATTGTCATTCTAGTCAGAGCAGTTACTGCTTCCCTGATCCTGCCTCACTCCAGGCTATATTCCTTTTGGGTTTATGCTTCCTCATGCCTCCTCACACAGGAGGGCTGGGTCCAGCCTACAGCCGAGCACTAATCATGGCGCAGCAAGTTCTCAGCATCTGCCTCCTGCAAGAGTAAGGGGCACCCTGGTTTGTTACTGCAGCAGCACCGAGAACATCTTTCACTTGACTGTACCCTCTTCACAAACGTACTTTAAGTGAAGGAAGTGAAGGGGAACATTATGTAATATTCATCCAGGAAGTTAAAGAGTTCCTATGAGTATCATCAAACTTTTTACTCAGTCTTTTGTCTCTTCCTCAGACATCCCCAGCACAGTCTGTCAGTGCTGATCTGCATCAATGCAATCCAGTTAAATAACACTGCAGCAGTGGCAAAGGAGTCAAAGTCCCCACTGAGCAATGTTTAAAAATCAAGAGCCATCAGCTTCAAATGTTAACTCTGTGCCTTTTGAATTTATTTGCTACATATACAAATGAAAAAAGCTGTTAAAATACCTTCACTCCTCAATCACATAGATGTGCAGACCAACAATATGAATTCCTCATTTGAGGGCCAGTCTCAGAGAGAGAGCTCTGTTTTATTTTAGCTTAATTGATGCATGAACACCTCTTTCCTCCAGGGCAATGAATGAATCAGTGCAAATACACAAACAGTCTCCTTGCAAAAGCCTCTTTCTGAAAAACAATTGTGTATCACAAACCATTGCTTGCTGCAGTGGTTTGTCAGAGCAATAGTTTTGTTCTTGCTTGCAACTGTTGTCAGGGACAAAAAGCAGTGACAGAACACTAAATAACAAGATTCCAGCTATATGTCCTTCAGCAGGTACTTGCACTGAGGTCACAACTGGTTCAGTTCCCAGGAAACTTTTTCATCCAGAATTTCAGAAAACTGCTGCAAAGATGTCATCAGCCCTGGAATTCAGGCCAGCACATTCCCACAAGTGGTCACGAGCAGCTCAGTGGAAGGGCAGAATTCCTGCTCTCCTGCCCTTGGCCAGCCCAGATGTGCTCCTCTGCACCAGAAACACTCCTTTTTGTAATGTTTGAAGAGACACATTCAGATGATAAACACAGAAGTGCTTCTCTCCAGCTCCTGCCTTTCCCGAGCATACGGCTGGGATGACTAAGAGGAAGCAGAACAACATCGCCCCCTCACACCCACAGCCCCTGAACTATTCGGTTCATCACATGTGCTCCCGGGAAGATGCAGAAGGGACAGGCGTTCTCTGCAAGACGAGATATTTTGAGAGGTATCATATCAACAAACTCCAACTGAGTTCACAGACACGAAGTACCGTGAAATTTGAAACAGCAAGAACTGGACTCAGCGTAGGAAGGTGCCAAAAATTCAATTAAGGGTTGCATTCTAGTACCTTGTACTTGTCAGACAGGTTGAAAAAATGGGTTATAATTTCCTTGTCTTTAACACCTCTACAGACAGAGGGTTTAATAAAGAAACTCATTTAAGGCTTTAAAAGCTTACAAAATAAAGCTGGTATATATATATTGCCTTAGTTCCCCAGTACACAGAGACTAAACTAAGATTAGTTGCCTTAAAGATCACTCCTGGCTACCTGCAAACTAAACACCAATGGTGTGGGAAGCACAAATGAGAAAAACTGCTGATTCCTCAGCAGTGTGTAAGAGAAAAGCTCAGGGAGAAAAGCAGGACTGATTACACTCTCTCCTGTAAAGAGCATCTGCAGGAACAGACAGACGTCTGGCAGAACAATTTGATAAAGCAAGAGCTGAATGTACCCAGGGAACAAGAGCTCATGGTCAGAGGAACAAAACCCACTATTTATGGATTCAGGTAGGAGCTGGGCAATTCTCCTGCCCCTTAAACCCAACCAAAACTATCATGTTTGTCACAGATTAATGATGGAAGAACTTTGAAACTGGTGAAATTCAGCCACTGCTGCTTTGCCAATTAGTAAATATGACGAGTGCTGCAGGTACCTTCACTCGGCATGATTTCTGGCAATCACATCAAACAACACAGTATCGTGGAGGGAGGGACCACCTCACCAGTAATGACAGTTTAGAAAACGAGCACAACTCTCCTCCACAAAGAACCCAGAGAGCCCCAGCTGAGCACAGGAGATGCAGGAGCAGTTAGAGAGATCCCCAGCAGCTCCCCAGGACCACTGGTTGTCATGGCTACCCTGAAGGATGTGCAGAGGAGGCTCACACTGATGTCCAGGATTTGCTCCTGGACTGGTTTAGGCTTGCCTTGGGCTGCCCTGCAACAACAGGGGGATGTGGCTGCTACCACAGACCTCAAGATTCTTACAAAGCCACTTGATCCTCTGCAGATCGTAAAAATCACTTTTTCACTCCTTTCTGCATTGGTCAGAAATCCAACCATTCACATTTTGTTTGGGCAAAAATCACATCTCCAGCCAGCATTACTGGAGCAGAAGTATTCTCACAACTGGAAGGTTATGGCTTTACCTCTACAAAACCCCACAGAAGCAGTGTGACACTTCATCAGGTGCTCACTTTGTTCACTGCCCTCCCCATCATTCAGCCCCTCTCTCCCTCCAGCAAAACAAAGCTCAAACCTGAGCTGACTTCCCCTGAATACGTTCTTTTCCACAAGCACTGACAGAGGACAGCAGAGCAAGGGCTAACTGCTGGAATCAAACATCCTAATGGGAAATGCGAGCAGTGCTCCCTGGGCTTGGTTACACAATGCACTGGGGCATCCTTACCCGTGGAGCTGATACAGAGAACCTGCCTGGAGGTGATAGCAGGGAAATTAAAGTGCCAATTCTCACAGCAACAGACACGCCATTCAGGAGTCTCCTGACTCCTGCTTAGAGTCAGGAGAATATACCAAGGAAATGGGAGAATAACAAGATGTCCATAAAATGTTTTAAGCTACAGCTGTCAGGGACAGGGCAAGCAGCACATGAAGGGATCTGCAAAGCCCTTCTGTTATTAGAAGGAGTTTGGGTACTGGAAGTGGTGACAATCCTGGGAAATTATATATTCCTCTCGATAGCAGGCAGGCATGTCACTGCTCTGACATGTGTTACATTTAGCCAGCAAGTCAACTCCTTCCTAACAGGGTATGTATTTACATTTTCTGTGCTGCAACAAATGTTTATCCCTAAAAAATGTTTATCCATAGCTTATGTGAGCATCTGACCTTGTCAAACAGAGATCCTGGAGACACATGTAGCATCACTGAGCTTGTTGGAATCTGTTTGTTTCATACACGTGCAAGGACATCCGTATTTCAGTCTGCACAAACATTAGTAATAAAGTTATGGCATTTTAGCACCATCTGGCAATTCTGGTGTCAGTGCCTTCTGGAACAGGAAACCTTGAGGTTAATTTCATTAGAGAGCAGCACAATAACAATATAGAAAATAGCATTTAAGGCTCCAGTCTATAGTGATTAAGACCAAGAAGAGTCATTCTACAGGAAGTTTTTGGACTACACTAAAACCTTGCTCTCAAAAGCACAGCAACTGATGCCCCTCAAAGTTCTTTATATCTATTTTTTAAATGACCCATAGCACCAGGAAATTCGAGAGAATGGTACCATGAAAGTTTTCATATTGACAATTTTTACCATTAAATCCCAAATGTTTTTAAACTTTCCCAGAGCTTGGCACTGAGTCACTAACCTGCTGAGGCAATTATGCAAGCCAAAGTTGTCTTAATTGCGCTTCCTCAAGCATATTCCCTCAGCTCCAATTAAAAAATAAAAAGAGATGCTGAGAAGCCATGTCCAAAATACTTAAATTTGAATAGCCTGAAGCAAACTTCTAAATACATGTCTAGACAATTTTAAAATAGGTGGTCTTATTTCAAAAACTACTCCTGTAAGGTCTGCTCTTGGGAGGACTTGTATGCAATTTCTCTACTTGTTTCAAAAAAAATTAGAAAGAGTTTGGCAGAGCGCTTTATTTGTGACAGCTCCAGTGTGCCCCACAAAGTAAAAGCTATAAATAAGAAAACACAAAACCCACAAGCTGTGTGAAGGAGAAAATTTGAAGCATTAGGGAATCTGAGGATTCTAAAGGCTTAGAATTGGGGGTGTGCACGTGACCCAGCCAAGAAAGTCAACAAAGCCTGGCTGGGGAGAACTTCAAGGCTAGAGATTGAAATATTATATTGGATTTGCTTTTAAGAGACCAAAACAGAGGGTCTACCTGTCAAGTTCCATGGAAGCAGCTTAATCAGGCATAGAGTGGTTGGGTTTTTTAACATGCCTTTCTGCCTCATTGAGGGCTGGCAGTCCTGTACACCTCCCTGGAGGTCACTCTCATGCATGGTGCTGTTGTGGTGAAGATGTCAACCTGGTTTGACCATGAAAGCAGGGACAATACCCAGACACGGGGGGTGAAGTTGGGTCTCAGGGGTTCTGAAGAATCAATTCTGACAAGTTCTACTTTTGCAATAATTTTTGTTTGGAGTGAGAAGGCCAGTGAGTTACTCCAGTCACACTGCAACCTCTAGGGACCATAGCCCAAATGAGCCAGCACCATTCTTTTCCCTCCCTCCCCATTTCCCTCGGGCTATTTGGGAAAGGCAGGGTGTGATCTGACTCTGCTGTAGTCACCTTCTATCAGAAGCAGCACTTCAACAAGCAACACTCCAACCAGTTATTTTCCAAACAAGAACAACTTGCCTGCTCCTGCACGCACTGCAAATTTCCTTACTTACAATAAGTCACATTTCTGCTATTTTACTGTGAAATTCAGTTGATCAGGAAGCTCCCAGTAGCAAGTTCCCAGTATAATTTAATTAAAAGGGCAGTAGCTAAGTTTCACCATATGCAACTGCCAGATGCAATCACTGCAGCTTAAGTCTAAAGGCGACGTTCCTGTGTGTGCTGGAGCATGGTTTTATAAGTGATGAAAGCTGTCACTTATGTCACAGATATTGCTCTAATGCATGATGATATTACAGTTTCAGCAGAACCCAAATATATTAATAATACATTTTGTGCAAGCATTTACAGCAAGTGAGTTTGGAATACAGTGTTTCAAGTGCCATACACTTTCCTGCAACTCAGTATTTATGGATACAGTCACTTGAGATCTGTTACATTAGTCTGTATACTTTGCCTGGCATTGTAACAAGCTCTCACAGGCAATTTTAAACCTTCCAGAGTTGGAGGACTGAAAGACACAACTAATTAGGGAGAAACAAAAACAGAACAGGATCCCTTCAGTATTCAGGATCATAGAAAGCGGGAATACTGTATCAAAAGTACCATAAAATTCCGTGTCTCTGGAGGAGACTTGCTGAATGCATTTCAAAAACCTAACAACCAACTCAGGAAAGTTTTCAAGTGTCTTTAACAAAACACAATGAAGAATGACAATCTTTGAATCATCCCAAAGTAACTAAAGAGAAAAAAGATACATTATTTGTTAAACGGTGTTTCAGAAGACGAAAGCAGAAGTTAATTTTTTAATACTTTGTCCAGCCCCCTCCACAGGGATTTCAGAAGAAATGACATCAGGCTATGGTATGTCAGGATGATGAAAAAATTTAATTAAAATGTATCAGGATTTCAGAAAAGGAGTCTGCCACTTCATAAACTGAAAGCAAGCATGACATACAAAGCAGCTTGTTTTCCTAGAAAATAACATTGGCTTCAGCCTTGCAATCAGCACTGGGCTCTGTTTACATTTAGGCAACGTCCCTCTTTCCAGGAGAGTTATTATTCCCTTCTGCTAACACTACTGAGATCAGAATTAGCTTCTTACAGTACAGTAATAAGACATACAGATTGTTTCAGAAAAGCCCAAAAAACAATTAACCCTAGCGCTAAAAGTAGATGTTCTACCCTGATTAATTACCAACAGCAATTCATCACTCCCAGCATCGTTTGCTACGCACAGACACAGCTCCTGCAAGGCCTCCCAGCCCCACAGCCCATTCCCAGCTACAAATACCCTGAGAAGGCTCTGCATGCAGCACACGGGGTGTCCCCACAGCCCCAGCCCTGAGAGGGGACACAGCAGGGCCAGCAGAGCTCCCTGGCAGCGCTGGCACCTGCTCCAGACCAGCTGGGCACCACGCTGGCACATGGAGCTGTGCTGGCACCGAGCTGGGGCCAGACAGAGCCCACGAAAGGCTGTTCTTAAAAGCTATTCAAAGAGCTGTTTTGGCAAGTGCGCCGAGCCTGACCAACTGGTCCAAAAACCCCCAATGAAAACAGGCTGTAAAACTTCAGGCACAAAAGGGAGAGAAAGAAGAGCCGCTCAGAGGGTGTTCGGTTCTCAACCAGCAGAATGGAGTCAATAAATAACTGCCTTTAATCAACACCAGTAACACCGAGAGGAAAATTTAGCTCTAAGCCTCTCCACTTCAAATATTGCTCTAAGATAACAGGAAAACATCTGGTACAAAATACAGACTTTTGCCTAAAAACTACAGAATAATCTGGATGCAAAACTCAGCCAGCAGCAGGATTTTGCACTCTGGGTTTTACACAGTGGAAAACTCCAAACAAGGAATTCAATAAGAATTTCTTTCTGATGTGAAGGATGCCAATCACTCATCTTCCCAAAGGAGTGAGAAGCACGGGAAGACCACGTGGAGAAGAAAATTAAACTTCTCTTTGCTCCTGCCCTAAGGCCAATTCCAGTTCTTGCCTCTTTAGGCTTCAGCACCATTGCTATTTGCTCTGCTGGTATTTCTCATGTATTTTCAAATATTTTCATTTGTTGCTCTCATCTCCATGATTTCTTCAACTCTACAATTCCAGTTGTGTTTTGCTCTGCAAATATCTAAAAGAAAACAACCAGGACACCTGTCCCATTACAGACATGACTCCAGACACCAATACAGGCAACTAATGAACCTGGGTCTGGACAGGAGTTAAAACCAGCTTAGTGTGGCACAGTGGACAGAATTGCCACTAACACCCTCGTGCCTTTTTCTCCACATCATCATTTCAGTCCTTCCTCCTTCTTGTTTCTTTCAAGCTTCCATGAACTTACCAGCTTACGAAAGAAACAACAACAACAACAGGAGCAGTAGCAGCCTCAGAGTGTTCAAACTGGGAAAGCTGGCAGGGCATGAAAACGAGAAGCGAGCTCAGTGCCCTGCGTGTCTTTCCGAACTGTTCAGGGAGAATATGTGGAACAGCAGCAGCTCCAAGGGATAAATGGGAAAGTTAGAAACAGAAAGAGAAAGGCAGAGAGGAAAAGCCACTCCCTGCTGTGCAGGCATCTAATCCACAACAGAACAGATGCAACGGCCAAAGAAATACAGTTTTCTCAGTCAGAGGCAAAAAACAAGACTTGTTTTACTGGGGGTGAGGGGGATAAAACATTCTCATTCTTGTTCTGATAGTTTTGTTTGTCCTGGCCTTGGAGACCTGTAGCTATTGAGACATCACTCTTGGCTCACCACGGACAAAACAGCTCAGTTCAGAGTCCAGGACTCACGCTGTGCCTGGAAGGTGGGATCTGGCCTTGGAGCGCTCTTGAGCTCCTCACTGTTCAAGCCTCATTGGTTTGTGTTTATGAGAACTGACGCTGTTCCAAGTACCCACTCGATGATGAGCCATTTAAACACCACGTGGAGGGAGCTGAATTTGTCTTAATCTTGCTTATTCTCCCACACAGAGGAGTTTCTATCATGTTCGACCTGATTGTAAATGCTAAAGCAATTCCCGTGCACAAGCGCAATCACAGACCACGTGTGCTGTGTGCTGTTGGCTCACATCTACACAACCTCCTGGGGCTCCAGGAACACACTCGTGCTCTGCTGTACGGAGGGGTGTTTTGGTTCTTGAGTTTGGGTTTTCCACGGGTTTGGTTTGGGTTTTACAATTCAAAATCTCCAGTAACTTACAGAAAATAACCAGGTCATTTCCAACATCCACAATGAGAAACGAAGGTTGAAACCTCACTGTGTCCCCTTCCAAAACCAAACTATGTGTTTTCCAGCAAGTCTCAGGTGTTTCCATAAGGATTTCCCACAGCAAGTTAATATTAATTCTACCTTTTGTTACAGAGGCTGTAACACTACTCCCATTTTTGGTATTACAAGCCATGATTCATGCGCGTCTAATATTTTACATCGGTGGGTAATATACACGTTCTTAGGAAAAATTAGGTTAATCTTTTTAATTAGCATGCCTTGGAAAACTAAACAGGTTAACCTGAATTCTTGGACCTGTACATACAATCCCAGTTTTCAAGCTTTCTACAGGTTATGTCTCTAAATTAAGCTGTTGAATAGGTGAGATGGACGGCTGTACCTCAAAGCAAGGAATGAGGCCCAGGTTGTGCTAAGCAGTTGCATTAACACAACCCCAGCAGAAAACAATATTTTAATTTTCAGTCAATATGCCTCAGCAGCAAACTCATTAGGCAACAATCAACCAGAACAACTTGCCTCACACAGACCTCCTGGAGCTGGTGCAGCTGTATGGGAAGTGTTGCCCAAATCATGCACATTTTTTAGTTAGTCACCACTGAACAGTTATTCCACTGGATCCAAATCCACCCCGAGGTGTAAATGGGCAAAAGTTCATCTCTCATCACACAAAGACTCTGTTAATCCTTGAAGCAGCACAGGAGATCAGCTGTGCACCTCTTGGACTGGGCACCTCAGCCCCCTCTGGCTCACACTCACAAAGTTTATCCCTGTAATACATGAGACACTTTACAATTATGGCTGACCTGCTTCCTAGAGGGGGGGAAAAAGCATGCATGGCATAGAATTTAAAGGGGAAACACTACTTAGAGTATGAAATTATAAACCCAAAAATAACTTCAGGTGGGTTTCTCCTTTGTTCAAATTCATCCAAGGCAGAATACACAGGATGCACTACCTTGAAGTGAGGAACAACACTGAGATTTGTTGTTTTAAGCAGTAAACTGCCTACAGGTAAAAACAACTCCACTGTATCAAGTGTCCAATCCTGTGTGACATTCCATGGCGAGGACTTCTGCACACTGAAAGCACAACCATAACCAGCTAAGACATCAGCTTTGGGCTTGTTCTCACAAAAATACAGGGAAGCCAACAGCAGAAAACATCAAACCTTAACCAGGAGACATGTCTTTTTTAGCTCCCAAAGTCCACAGTAACTAAGACTACTATTAATGGATTAAAAGTTCACGACACCTTTTTTACCCCCATTGCTACATTAAAAAGCTTGACTTGAACTAATTCAGCCTTCAGTGCACAGAGAATTGTAACATTTGTGTGCTTACTGTGGCTCCTAAAAGCAGCATTAGTGATGTCAGACATGGCCACGCACTTGCCCAGGCAAGACTTGAACTTCTGTCTCTATGTAGCCAGAAATTAAGAGCCTAACACTTGTTTTCCCATGATTCACGAGGTTTCAGGAATTGTTACCATGTAGTAGGAGGGGCAATGAAAGGCCTCGTATGGATTAAGAAAACTCTCAGGACAGCAAGACTTGAAAACACACTTATCACAGCTGCAATTACAAAGCTGAATGGGCACAGCTGATCCCCAACCTCACTCTCACACTCCCCTTCAGCGAGTCTGCATTAGGGAAAAAAAACCCTTTATTGTGGCCTTATTAAACAAACATTTCCTTGTTCTCATTTTAAAGGTTCTACTAGTTTAACCTGTCTTACACAGAAAGAGTCAAACCACGGCATTACAAAATGGGAGCACTAACTACCTCAAAGTCCTCAGGTTGTGGGGATTTCCACAGGTCTTTTTGCTGAATTGTTTCAGGGAAGGAATTGTAACCATCTTCACCTGCTGTTTGACACTGGCAACTCACCACTCCCTCCAGGAACTGCTGAGATTACTTTATCCAGGAATGCAGACTAGAAATTTCCCCCTGTAATGTCCTGATCCAACTGTGGATGTTTCTGTGTATTTGGTTTATGATATTGTCAGAGAGGTCAAGGTGCTTTCTGAGGAATAAAAGCTTCCATTTGGAAGGCAGTCAAGCAGTGCCTTTCAGAAACCAGGAGCATTCCCTCTAAGTGATTTTCTCCAAGGCTTGACTGTGACACAGCCCAGCTCTGAATTCTTGAAGGAGGGTGTTTATTTTTTAATCGGACTAACAACGATGCCAGTTGAGGTAGCCAAGTATGAAATTAATATGGATTTAAAAGCTCAAACTTTGCCAGTTTGGGGATGTTTTATTTCAGTCTCTAACTTTGATATCAATCACGGAGGGAGAAGAAAAAAGGAATTAAAATACTATTTTGATTGTGTATACACAGTGGATGGGACAAGAAGAGTCTGTAACTGCAGTAAGAAAACATCAGGCTGGACTTCAACAATAGAATTTTGCTGGCAAAGACAAGAAAGCTCTGGAAAAGGCTGCCTGGGGAGTTCTCTCCCCATCTGCACTGGATCCCTTTAAGCAGGATTTTGGTTCAATGGGTTTGGAATTCTTTGGCAAAGTTGGCAAGTAAGGTTCACACCCCTGCTCTGTGTCAGATATGCCTGTATGGCTGGCATACAGACCCCATCAGGAACCCAGAACTGTTCACTGTGCAGCTCTGCTTTTATTTTAAAGGCTTGAAAAATTAGAATTAGTTTCCCTCTGCGTACACTAACGGAACAAAAATAATTCAAGCTACTCAGAAAATTTTGTGTGTTTAGCTGCTTGATCCGTAAGCGGAAAAAAGTTAATTACACAACCCATTTAGGCATTTAATGTCCCAGGGCCAAACCACTGAGTGTCCACAGAAAGCATTAATAAACATGGCTTTTCTCACTTCACAGAAGTTGTGATTATCATTTTTCAATAACTGAAGCTATCAGCAGTATTTCACCTCCCATACACCTTATGAAATTCAACCAAAATGGCAAAGCCTATTTGAATTCAGTTGATCGTGAACACGTTCCCTTTCTGTTCCTATGTACAATGGCAAAATTCACGGCTGGGCTTCTCCAAGTGCAGCACACCAGGGCTCAGCTGGGAACAAACAGGAGCAGCCAAGCACATGAGAGCAAATCAGCCTCTATTTTGAGGCCTAAATGAGAAGTAAATATTCAAGTATAAAAAAAAACCAAAAAACAAAAAAAAGAACAACAAAAGTATGCTTGCTTGTTTTCAGCATCATTACATCTAAAATCCATATGTAGAAATGGTCCACTTCTGCATTTCAGCTACAACCACACAGTAAGTATTTAAGAAGTTCCCTCTAGGGAATCAAATCCATCACAGTACTACATACTTATAGTCCAAGGCCCATTAGAGTCAATTGAAAGACTTTAGCTCTATAGCATTTTGCATATATATGACATTATTATATGCAATGTAAGTGCTTTAACCCTTATATGGGTTATTGTTATTCCACTTTGGAAGTGCTACTGAAATGCCACCAATGTTGGCTCCCATTCAATACCAACCAACTGCCCCTTCCTTGTTCTGAAGACAGGCAAAATAATTGTAACTTAGGAGTGAGAGGAGAGCATTACTAGAAAGGAAACAAAATTCCTAACTTCTCTTGCTGATGGATACATATACTGTAACATACAGTAGAACTTTATGAATTATGTCCTAAATTATCTTCAAATGTAAGTGTTCCAACAAAATATACATATCATCAGCCCTTTATATGCTTAGTTTGATAGAAAAACATGCTGGCACCTCATAGTGTAATACAGGAAGGTTTAAATAGCAGCTTACACAGTAGGTATTAATGGCTGCAATCCCTGTTTGCATTACCAGACACAATAATGACATGATTTTTAAAGGCATTTTTACCACATAAGGCTGCTGCCAGTATCACTATGCCAGGTCCCTTTACCAGAAACTTCCAAAACTTCAACAGTGCTTCATCCAGGATACGTGCACAAGGTTAGCCCAAGGTTAAGTCTTATGATTTTAAAACATTTTCAGATTAAAAATATTCTCATTTTTACTCAAATGCAAGAAATAGATCAGATTCCCACAGAAATGGTTACTCTCAGGTGAATCCATTTCAGAATCCACACTACTCAGGCCTAGAAATATTCCAGAAGAAATGAAAAAAATGCACCAACAAGAAGAAATAAGTGATTTCCCTAAGCATTTTCATAGCTTGCATAAAGACATCAATTACCATGGCTTGTCTTCTAAATTAATGATTCACAGTGATGGATTATTCATGCAAGTCGGCCAGCTGAACATTATACTTTGACTCTGGGGAGAAAGTATAGCATGTCTTAATTAACTAGATTTTGTATAACCCAGAAGATACTCAGAAAAACTTTATTTCTCTAGTCAACCAGGTAAAATGCAAGCAAATAGAACAAGTGGTAATTGAAATATGCAAAACTCTTCAGCAGTTTTCCATAATCCATATTTAAAGGGAACTAGCTAGAGCATGTTGCCTCAAGTGAGCTTTGCAAAATCATTCCAAATTGCCATTTTGTTGAATGAACTGACTTCAGATCTGCTTCATTTAAGCATGAAAAAGATGGAAATTTCATGTTAATATGCTGCTTCCTGCCTATGCACAACCCTGCAAGACTCCAGTGATGGCACAATTTCTTGTTTCAAAAGGATATCAAGTATTTTTTTGACTGAAATTCAACTCAACACCACAATTTTCTATGAGTGAATGATAGGTTATTATCCCAAATATTTTCCAAATGAATGCTGTGTTCTAACGGCCTCTTTGAACAAACATAACATTTATGTGTTGTGTAAGTCCATTGATATTTTTTCTTTGATCAGGATGGTGCAAAATACCCCTACAATTCAAACAATATCTAGGATTTGCATTTGTTAGCCTTCAAAGTGTTCTTCAATCATTGTATTGAAAGATTTACAAAATAAAAATGGGAAGACTATGATAAATGTTGCAATCTGTCCTTAGACTAAGTGATAGGCACAATCCAGTATCTCTAAAAATCTATACCAAGATGCTCTAAAATAGATGGATTATATGAGCACCTAGTTGTTTACACAGTTTATAAACATTAAGGTTATTAAAAGTACTAATCACAGTCAAATAGACCTTTAGCTTTTAACGAACTGTTACCCAGACGCTTCACAACCATTAATGGATTTTATTTTATGAGTAGGAAGACTGTTTTCATTTGATATTGGAGAAGCATAGGTTAAGTATAGATTAAGTGATTTGTCCACTACCACAGGATCTAAACAATAAGGAAGCTTCTTCCCTTCTTCCTTTAAAACTGTCCTATCCATTGGTGTTACCTTCTCTGAGCTCCTGGGGTAATCCTGGAGCCTTTGAAAGTAAAAATTTAATTTTGTCCCTGCTCTCTCAGAGCTTCAGCAATATTTCTGGGGATTCTTCTAAAGCCCTACACTTCCTAAGGAATTAAGTAATAACTACAATATAGGATGGTTACACAGATAAAGATTAGGGAAGGATGGTGAAAATCAATTCCATTAGTCTCTACCAATCCTGAAAGGACAAATAGTGGGAACACATATTATCATTGCTCTCTCTCCACAGGGCTTTCACCACAGGTAAGGATGATCCCATATTAGACCCAGCTCCTTGTAAAAATTCTTACACGCAGATTTGAATTTATGCTGCTTTCCTCTCCTTCCAAATAAGAAATGTCCTCGTGCTCTTGTTGGGAAACACGCTTCCATCACTTCAAGAATTTGTTTTCATTGTAACTGAGTGAAAGCTTGTCCTTCTGCAGCTAAAGGGTATTTGGCTGTCACTTCATATATGAGGACCTGCCATCCGTTCTATCAAATCCACAAGTGCCCTGTGTTTTGATATTGAATGTACATTTTCCTCCCTCACATTTGTACATGATAAATTACCAATGGCATTTTTTGCTTCACGCGTATCATCCCCTCAAAATAGATCTACTTACAGTCATTTTGATTCTCACTCACTTTTACGGGTGTCTTCTCTATATGTCCTGCTGCTTCATATTCCCTGTAATTAGACATTTGTTTGCTTTTTTCCCTGGTATTTGTTTTCCTTGGTGTCTTCCTATAGATCTAATATCCTGCTTTCCTTAGAATTCTAACACACGCACGGTAGGAAGAACAGATGGAAACTGTCAGCTACAGATGATGCCAAGCAGATTCTGTGCAAGTGGAGACTCCAAAAGCTCTAAAAACCACGTGGGGTTTTGTGCTACCATGACATTTTCTATAAGATTGTTATCTCCTGTCATGCTGAATTCCCAAGAGCTATTTAGAGATAGTCTTTATACACCTGACCCACCTGAGTTTGTCAGATGAGGGGCAGGGGGAGATGTGGGAAGAAGTTACTCATCAGCCATTTTCTTGTCTCTGGCTTAAAAGAACAAAAAAAAGAAAAATTAAAATAAAACCCCACCACTTCTGGCCAAGTTCACACAGAGTGGAATATTTCAGAGACTACTGTTATTTTCTGTTTGAACTGGCAGTAATAAACCTGCTCTTGCTTACCCTGAAAAGAAAGCCACAGCAAGTACTTGTCACAGCTCTGCTTCCTTGCAGTGGCCCTTGCAGGTGGCAGAAGTCAGGCCCCCTAGAGGATAAATGCAGCAAAGATTTGCGAGCACTCACTGCAGGAGCACAGAGCACTGTGGGCACAGCAGAGCATGGAAGGGGGGATGCTCAGGGGGAGGCCCGGGCACTGAGGGAGGAGGAGAAAGCAGGACAGATGAGGAGGGAAGGCCCAATTCTGCTGCAGAGGAATGACCTGAGGCAAAGACAAAACATCCCCCCGAGACTTTCACTACCATCAGCTGGGGACAACACATAATCCCTATCTGTCACACTTCGGCCAACATTACTGCAGGAGGAAAATGAGATCACAGCAACCACAGGCCAGAACGGCACTGAATTAAAGGGTTCAGTTCTGCATCAACTGTGCTTACACCATAACCCCTGCATGGCTGTTCTTTCTAACACCTGCTCTTGCCTCTCTGAAATGATTCTAGACACTGCTGTCCTCCCCTGCTCAGCTCCTCAACTCACAGACCTCCACTAACAGCTCCTTTGGACAGAGAGAACTAGGGGAGCAGAGGTGCTGATGGATCCTGGGACTGGACTGATCACTGCCAGAGTCACTGGGCCCAGCAGAAAGAAGCTGCTCCACAGCACAGGCAGTCATGAAACAAGATCTTGTTTGTCACACTTGACCATGCAGGTGTAGTAGGCACATTAAGCATGAATCCAAAACTCCCCTGTCGTCTTCAACTCAAATGTGAGCTCTGTCAAGTGTTATCTGAACCCTGATTTTAGAAGTGTGGAGTCAGCTTTGCTTTAATTTTTTCTTCTAAATCAAAAACCCCACCTGCTGCCTGTACTAAAAAGGCTTTTATTCACCATATGCAATTGCACATGGTTTTAAAAACAAAATAGAATTACTACAGTGTTTCAAAAGTCCATATCCAGTTTAATAAGAGACTAGTTTATTCCTCTTTAGTACTTGTAAGAATCATTAGACATCTTTCAACTCCCACTAATTACTTTGGTTTTGGCAGACATTACTGTTTCCTCCTCCTGCTTTTTTGAATAAATCTGAAATTAACAAGTCAATAAACTGACATATTTACAGTAAAAATAACTCAGCTCCCCTCTCTTCTTCCTCCCACTTCTCATATCTCTTTGCAAATGAAAAGGTCATCGTTCACCTACAGGCTTTACACACACTCCCAGGGATTTGGGTACCTTCCCTCTGCATCAACCAGATCTCAAGTAGAAGACCTGATATTAAAGTAAGCTGTTCCTGTTGTCTCAGATTTTGATTAATTGCTTTAAATAGTTTAGAAACCAGAGCAAATGCTCCTTCTGGAAGAAAAAAAAAAAAAAAAGATATCTGAGAAAGAAAACATGAGTTGCTTCAGTGAACTCCAATTGCCATGTGAAGTACACAATCATTAAATGCTCCAGGAGCTGCTTTAATTTAAATGTGAAAGGAAAAGCATTGGGAAAGGGCAGTTTTGGTGTAGCGATTAAAAAAAGATGTCTTAAATCTTTAAACCCATTTCCTTTCTAACTCCAACTTACATAACTGAGAAGTATGGGGAAAACTAGGGCAGCAAACCTCACCTCAGACAGAAACAGTTCCTAAACCCCAGCGTTTGGCTGCACTGCCAGGGAAGGAGGCAATCTCCAGTGGCTGAGTGATGGGGAGGAGTTCTGACAGCCTGTCCTTGGCAAAGCACCCACACTCTTAACACTACCTTGGCATGCCAAGGTCAGTTAAAAGAACCACGTGTAAAAGTAATGTCCAAGTTCTCCAGCTGCCTCCAAACTAGTACAGGAGACTCGAGCTGGAATGGCACTGCTGCTCACGAAGTTCCAGATGCAAAATGCAGCTAGTGAACAAGTGTCTGGGCATATTATCTGACTGCAAAGGCAAGTTAAGCACTTACTCTCCTGCGCTATCTGAGCAAAATCCTCAGAATTCAGTCAGAACTACAAAAGCAAAACAAAGCTTCCAGTCTGTTGTTCAAAAAGGTTAAAAAGGAAATGGTAGTTCTCTTTGCTCTGATGGGGAAGTTCCCCCAAACCTACTGCACATATAGAAACACGGATGACAAAAATAGATGAAAACAGAAGAGCACAAGAACTGCAGCTTTTCTGAGGTCTGGAGAGATCATTGCCAGCTAACAAGTGCTTGATTTGTGCATTGCAGAAATCCCACTGTACATATGGTACAGCTTCAGTTTTGATTCTGACAGAATTGATCTTTCTAGAAGCAGCAGATTATCCATTAGGCCCATCAAGTCATCATGGGCTTAGAATTGTCAAACATGCACGGCAGAGTAGAAACAGTTCACATTATTAATTATTTGGTTAGATGTAATGGTGAAAGACTGCAGGGCTCAAGTACATAAATAAGTGCAAAGACAGCCTAGAAATTGGAAGGTATTTGGTTAAAACTAAATGCAACCACCTTGTTTTAACTTTCTTCTTCTAGGCAGCAAACTACTTGTCATTATTGTTTCTTCCAGAAAGAACAGCCACAAGCTCTGCAAAAACATTTCTAAAGAATTATCATAATATTTAAACACTCAACTAAACAAAAAAATCCTTTACAAAACTGGAGGTCAAATCTTATTAACCCCAAAGCCACACACACATTTAACTCATTAGCTTGTATGAAAAAGAAATTTCCTCTCTTCCCATCTCAGAGCTGCAGCAGCTTTGCAATGACTCCAAAAGCCCAAAAAGGATGCTTTTATCCCATTAGCCACGGCCTGCAGTTCCCCCAATCATTAGCTCTGAAGTGTATTAAACAAACCAGAACACGACCTCAGAGCTGATATTTTAATCGCACCACGTAAGAACAATCCTTTATCAGAGATACTTTATTAAGGCCACCAAATGAGATGCTATGGAGAACTCCTCAAACACAAGCAGGCAGAAAACTCTATCACACAGCCAAGGGAAGCCAGGCTGTGACCACACTGCTTTTAGATGCAGAGTCACCACACGACTGCCAGCAAACACCTCTCATTTTGGCTGGGCTCAGGGACCAACAAGGAGCAGATGTGTGCAAGTGTATGAGACCAACACAGAACAGAAATCAGAGCTTCTAGTTTCCAAATAATACACTGTAGTAGGGCTTTACTCATTAGCAAAATGCACGGATTATCTTACCTACTTTATGTTCAGTCCAATACGCGATTAGAATATTACCATTTTAGAAACAGAATCTGGGGAAGGGAAAGTAAAAAAGAGATGACACGGTGCCCTTTCAGTGAAGTCAGGAAATTGAAGACATTTCACATAGGAATTCATCGCACTTGAATTCTCACAGTACTGTGTTGCTAGAGATCTTCTCCACCACAACCTGGCTAAGGACTGCACTAAGCTATTTGCACTATAAATAAATATGTGTTTAATGTGATCGATGCAGTTTCCTTACAGCCCTGTCATTTTGCACTGCTTTAAATACCAAGAGCAGAGGGAAGATAAGTCCAAAACTTTACGGTTATTATCGAACAGTGGGATTAATTTCTTTGTCTTGAAGTGGCTATGGCTTTGTTTTCTGCAGGACTATTTTACAAGGAAATTTAAAGAAAACATGTTCTTCTGTCAGCCAATAATTCAAGATTCAGAAAGCCTTTCCTTTCCTCCTGCAGGAAAACATGTTATTTCCCCACATCCCCAAGTTCTGCAAACCTTCAGTCATCCAGTTCATAAGACCACGTTTTAACATGAATTAAACTTAAGAATTTTAAAGGTATTTCCAAATTTAACTACTCTTATCTTTCATACACGTAAAGAAAAATACAAAGTTATCACTAATTACAGTTGACTACACTGCTATCTTTCCATACCATCTGCCCACTATACTGTATCTCAGATATGCAAGCGTATATAAAATAGAGAAAAACAGGCACTAATTTCTAAAGCCACGTTTGCACACCGATTTTTAATGTAATTTTGAACACACAGCTTAATTAAGATGAGAACAGCCTGAAGACTGAGTATAGGACAGATGTACCCTGTATTAATTCATACTTAGCCTGTGCTTTACAAAGACAGAATAATGTAATGCCCACACAGAACACGGATTGTTAGAGATTATTTTAAAAAGTATTCAGGCATACCAAAAAAGTGCCTTCATGGATAATAAGCAACCCAAACACAAATCTGAAATTTTGAGGAATAAAAAAGGCCTTTAAAGAGCTAAGAGTGGTCAGATCTTGATGTGAAGAATCCTACCAGCACTAAACCACCTCCACTGCTCCATTTTGCGATACACAGGATTATAAACTGCATTAAGCTACGCATAAATACAACATTTACATCTACAGAACAAATTTCAGCAGAGTTATTACAACAATCTGGTGCTCCCAGAACTCTGCTAGACTCTCTATGAACATATTTACATTCTTCCATCTGAGAGGAGGTAACGAGATGCGAGCCTTAAAAACAAACCCCAGGTGTGCTCCTGCAGGGAGCCCCACACTGAGCAGCTCCGAGTTGCCTTTATCTCTGGCCATTCTTGGAGTGGACTTGAGCCAGCAGTGCTGGAGCTAAAGAATTCCAAAGGCCAACAGACACACAGCATACTGTGTGCTTTCAGCCCTGAATAGGAAAGTAACAACTCCATGAATATTTTCGCCTACATGCAGACAAATTACTCACTGACAATGGTAGATGGGGAGACAAAGCAAATTAAAAACCCCAAATTCAAACTCCATTTGAGGATGTGAAAATACAGGACAGACAGCCTCATGAGGGCACATTCTGGAACTCATGACTGCATTTAACAGGAAACTTCACATTGTATTACATCTTAGGTTGCCTCGTGTAATTGTGTAGACAACACACACCTTAAAGGAAAAGCCATCAACCTTTCCTCCTCTCTCCCTTCCCCCGGCAACTACCCCTCATCACAGCCAACCAAGCTACAATAATGCTAAAAAATACAATGGATGTGAAAAAAAACCCGGAGTATGAACCTAGTCCAAGCCTCATGACTTAAAAAAATCCCAAACAACCAAAACCCGACAGAATCTGGAAAAGTACCACAAAATTGATGGAGGGCGATAACACTCTATTTTAAGTTTTAGCAGCTGTGGGACTGCAGCTTTGTAGCTTTATTTAAAAAATATCAATTTCACTGAAAGGATAAAATACCATTTAACAGGCATTTGGCTCAATCTGTGCTACGACACTTTGGTAAACACCTCTCACCTACCTGGAATGGCATCCCTTTCCATTAGACCACAGCAGTGGATCACACCAAAAACGATACGAGAATTGAGGAATCAGAGCTCGAAGGTGATTAAGAGCACAGCGTTCACACACATTACCAGGTTTTAAGCAGCCCTTTAACACCAAGATGTGCGGAGCACTTGATTTATGACAGATGATACACAGCCTGATTACAACCAAACAAGGCGGTGCGCGAAGGAGAAAAAGCACAGATGTAACAAAGTGCAACAAGCCACGGGCTTTGTTTTCCTCTTTCCCTCTCCCCACACTGTTCCTGCTGAGGCACATGAAGGCGATGGGGACACACGCAGGGACACCTGCACATGGTCCTCCTGCTCCCACACACCCCAAACTCAGCCCACCTGGCCAGCAGTGCCGCAAGAAGTTCCAGCCAAAGCTTTAGCTGCTCATCCGCATGGCCACACTGGGGAATTCATGTGCCTCAGCGTTAGGTAACACCGAGCGGTATCCAAAAAGAAAAAAAAAAAAGTGAGTTTTCATAGCGACGCATCCGAAATGCGGATACAAACCCGAAAGGGAGCTGACGCTTTAGCATTAATTTTTAATACTAATTTCCAATGACTGAGCTGTTGCTGCGGCACAATGTAAAACTTTAAACCTAGGCTTACTGGCAGCAGCGTTCCCTTGACAAATAACGCCCAAGTTTAGCTCTTTTGGTGGCCAAGAGGCAGAACAGCGGGGCGCTCGCAGGGGCTGCAGCAGCGCGTCCAGCGGGCAGGACGGCGGTGCCGCGGGGGAGAATCCCCGCACGGCCGGGCTCTGGGCACCCACCTGGGGCCGGGGACAGCCGGGAAGGGCTGGGAAGAGCCGGCCGGACCCGCGGGACACCCCGGGCGGGTTTCTGGGCACGACTTTTCCCTCAGCACAACTCCAGGCGGAGCCCCTGGGGGAGCGCCCTCCTGCCCTGCGTGCCCGGCCCCTCCCAGGGGGGCTCCCGGGCTCCATCCCCGCTCCTTTTGTCTCATCCCACCGCGGAGAAGCGGCTGGGATCGCAAACGCCGCCTGTGCCGTCCCTGTCCCCGTCCGTGTTCCCTCCCTCAGGTGCTGAGGGAGCGCCGGCTCCCCCGGCGCGGCTGGCTCAGTTATCACACATAAACTAGAGCTGCGCGGCTCTGTTCCCACACACGGCCCCACCAAGGGGCGAGCACTCACCGGCACTGCCACTGCCGCTGCCGCCCTGCCGTGTGCCCGCTGCTCTGCCGGGCTCTGCCGGGCTCCGCACCCCGCTCCGCCGCGCTCGGCTCTGCCGGGCCCGCCCCGCCGGGGGTAGTGCCAGTGCCGGAGCCAGCACGGCCGCCCCGCCCCGGCCGGGCCCGCCCCCGCCCCGCTCGGCATTGTGGGGCTTGTGGTCGCCCGAGGGCGGACTACGAGCCCCAGGGCCCCGCGCGCGGTTCCGGACAACGCCTGGTGTGTGGTAACACCGCGGATCTTCCTCC
The DNA here is from genome assembly GCA_035047865.1 of Dendrocincla tyrannina. Classification (NCBI taxonomy): domain Eukaryota; kingdom Metazoa; phylum Chordata; class Aves; order Passeriformes; family Dendrocolaptidae; genus Dendrocincla; species Dendrocincla tyrannina. The sequence continues at coordinate 3,251,795 of JAWWMP010000011.1, read as the reverse complement.
TCCTCCTGCTCCTCCTGCTCCTCCTGCCGCTCCCCCCGCGGGCCGCTGCCCCTCGAGTCCCGCCAGGAGCTTGAGCAGCGTCTCCTGCGGGACTTTGCAGCCTCAGCCGCGCAGCTCGCCGTAGGCCGTGAGGCGCCAGGCGGGGTCCAGGCCCAGCGCCGCGGGCTCGAACCGCCGCCGCCCGCCCGCCGCCATCTTGGAATGAGCCGCCCGCGCCGCCCGCGCCGCCGCTCATTGGCCGGCGGAGGGAGGGGCAGAGCGCTGATTGGGCGGGGGGAGGGAGGGGGAGAGCGGTGATTGGGTGGAGGCGTGAGGGGAGGAGAAAGGGGATTGGCTGTGAGGGTGAGGGGAGAGGGAGGAGAGAGAAGAGGAAGGTGATTGGTTGAGAGGATGAGGGGGCGGGAAGTGGAGAGGGAGAGGGGCGGGGAAAAGGGTGAGAAGCGAGCGCTGATTGGTGGAAATCCTGAGAGGGCGTGGCTGCGTGAGGAGAGGGGAGGGGGAAGAGCAAGGTGGGCGCTGATTGGTTGAGAGGCAGAGAGGGGGAGTGGCTTCATGAGGGAGAAGGGCGGAGAAAACGGTGAGGAGGGCGCTGATTGGTTGAGAGGAAGAGAAGGGGCGTGGCTGCGTGAGGGGCGAGAGAATGGGCGGGAAAAACGGGAGGCTGGCGCTGATTGGTCGGCTGAGAACAGAGGGCGTGGCTCCGTGACGTAGGGAGGGGGAGAGGTGGGCGCTGACTGGTTGAAAAGCGGAGGGGGCGTGGCTCTGTGTGCGAGGAGGGCAGTAGGCGAACGCTGATTGGTTGAGATCCTGCGGGGGCGTGGCTCCGTGAGGGAAGACGGGGCGTGGCAAGCGCTGATTGGACGGCACGCATGGCGGGGGCGCGGCCTCGCACGGAGGGGCGCGCCGTGATTGGCTGCCCGTGTCGGGGTGGGCGGAGCCTCCCCCGGGTGGGCGTGTTGGCGGCGTGGCCGGAAGCGGAAGTGTCGGCAGTGCCAAGATGGCGGCGCCGGCGGCGGCGGCGACGGAGGGAGGAGGGAGCGGGGGGAGCGGAACC
>JAWWMP010000011.1:3208007-3250641 GCA_035047865.1 Dendrocincla tyrannina | reverse complement strand
TGCCCGGGGCCCGCAGTGCCCTCCGGAGAGGGCTCCGAGCCCGGCCCGGCCCCGCGGCCGCGCTCAGGGGACGGCGAGGCGGCCGCGCCGGGCAGGGCCGCGGGGTGTCCCTGTCCCCGTTCCTTCCCTGACCCTGTCCTTTCCCTGACCCTGTCCCTTCTCTGTCCCCGTCCCCTCCCTATCCCCGTCCCCGTCCCTGCCCCTCCCGGCCCCGCCGTGACCTCCTTCCCTGGCACGGCTCGCCCTTCCCCGCCCGGCCTGGTGCCGGTTCGCCCGGCCCGGCCCCGCGGGCCGCAGGCCCGGATGTGTTTTATTCCTGTGTGTGTATTATTTTTAGCTCGCCCTGCCGGGGCGGGCGCTGTCAGGTGGCTGCGGCGGGCAGGGAGAAAGGGCACCTCGGCTCCTGCGCCGGGAGAGGAGCGGGGAGGGCCTGAGGGGGAATCTCTGCCGGGAGCGGGGTGAGGTGGGGAAGGGGAGCCCGGGGGTGGCGGAGCGAGGGCCGGCCGTGGCACTCGGTGCGCTGAGGGAGGTGGTGCTCGGTCAGAGGTCGGGCGCGATGATCTCAGAGGGGTTTTCCAGCCCAAACTACTCTGTGATTCTCTGAGTCCTTCTCCGCGGGGTGCCCCGGGCAGTGTCCCCCCGGGGACGGAGCACTCTGGGCCCGGGTGTCCCATTAAGGTTCTCGCTGAACTGGGGAGTTGGGTTGGTGCCTCTCCTGCGTCTCACACACTGCATGGCTGAAACCTTGGGCCAGGTTTGTGCTGTTCCTGTTATCAGAGGAACTGATTGGCCTCTGGTATTCGTCCATGTGTTGGAACGTATTTGTATATTCAGAGCTGTGTCATACCTGTTAGGGGTTGATAAAGTAATAGGTTCACTTTCACATTCCCAAAGAGGTGAAAGAGAAACGGGGGTGGGTTGTCGTGATTCTATATTCTAACAACCAGGGCCTGTCTCAGTTATGCTGTATAACAGTTTTAATGTTGCTGACTAGTGGAACTGGAGCACAGGCTGTAGGCTGTCACCTTAGACACAAACTGGATGTATTAGGGCAGGCTAAATCACTTCTGTTTTGGACTCTAGCAGAAGAACATGAACTAATGGGAAGCCTGACTTCTGGTTAGGCTTGGATTTTCTTTTTTTACATTGATATGGTTCTATAAATAGGCATCTTGGGCTTATCACAGGTTTATCTGATTTCTGAATTAGTCATAGAATTACTCTTACAGTAATAAAATGTATAAGCAGTTCTGCTTTGTCAGAATGAGCTCAAGTGCAAGTGGATGTTACCCGTGCGTGGGGATGTTTGAGAACTGCATCTCTCTGTTCCAGACACTTTAAAGACACTTCCAAAAATTCCATGCTCCTCTCTGGTGACATTCCTCCTCAGTGAAACTGCTGGGTGGCAGAGTTAGTAGAATATGGAATCAGTGCACTAGACTGCCTTTTTGAAATGTCTTATTATCTTTGCTGATTTTAAAATACAGAGATGGTTATCTTAACATTTGATCTGTATGCTAATCCCAGGGAATTCATATACTGTTGCCTCAGTTTTAAAAGGGAGGAAATCAATTCTGTATCTGAAGCATAAAGCCTTGAAGCTTTGTATCATATAATCTGAGTTATACAATGGGAATAATTGAAATTTATAATTGAAATACAGTGACAGGTAAGGTAACATCTGACAAAAGAAATGTGGGGGTTTTGTTTTGTTTTTTTGGTTTTGTTTTTTTTTTTTTTTCAATTTTAAGTGACCATTAATAAGAGAAACATAGTTCCCAACCATGTGTGGGCTGTGCATATAGTTAAAAGAGCATATTCTGCAATTGTTTTTCTTCTGTAAACTTTGCAACAGCATTTAGTAAATGACCTAAACTCCCTTCTCCCATGCACACGGGTCTTTCATTTTGATTCAAGCTCTTTGCCTCTGAATTCAGGATGGAATTTATGCTGTTATTTCCCTTCCCCTGTGCTTTCTTCCTGGACTGAAATAATTTTCTCTGGTAACTCAGGTTAAAGGTGAATCCTCTCCCTGAATCCTCTCTGCAGAAAATGGAACAGAACTTCTTGGCAATAAGACAGTGTTTTCTAGCAGACTGATTCTAGTAGAGCTGTGATTTTTGCTAGCAGCCAACCATTGAAATAATAATTCTTTTAAACCACTGCCTCGGGCCTTGTTGCTCTGTAGTACTTTTCTAAAAAGGAATATTAATGTCTAAGCACTTACTAGATCTAAGGTAGATGGAGCCTGGAGAAGGGAATAGAGACAATGTTAGTGCTGCTGATGACACAACTGAAGACTGAACTCCTGCCAATTGATGCCAAATATTTCTCTTGGTTTAAAACTCCTTAAAAGTTGAAATGAGAAGAGGCTGCTCTCTTCTTTTTACACACTGTTTCAGAAACACCTTTCTTGGACGGATACCTTCCTTGTTTTCACCCTGGCCTATGAACAGGTGTGGATTTTGTGGATTTGTAGTTACATAGGGATGGTTGTGTTCTTATTAAGTATCTCTGCAACTCTGCTTGATTTTGGGGCACGACTAAAAGTCTGTCGGTAAATGACACACGTTAGAGAAAGCAAATTGTCACCTTAGACACTAATAACAGTGGTTGTTCCTCTTGGGAAGTGTGGGGAGTTGTGCTCTTCACCTTTTTTGGCTTACACGAAGTTTATCTTAATGTAGGGTGTTCTTTTTCTGCTAAAGTTCAACTGAATCATTTAAAATGTCCTTGGGTGGATATGGGGGAATAGGTCTGTGAAAGAATCTTTCCAAATCTGTTCCTCATTTTAAATGTACCAGTTCTCTCAGTGTTTGCTCAGTGGCTGGGATAATAATATTTTAGTGCTGAGACTTAAAGGTTAGAATGTTGGATTTATACTGACAGTGAAAGCATGTATTCCATGTTAGCACATCTCTTGGAATACAGCTTGTTGTGTTTAATGGTGTAAGATAGAGCAGCCAGGGGTGTATTAACTGGCATCTTAGCAGAGTTTGCAAATGTAGATTCTCTGTAAATCTCCTGTATCATTCTGAACATTCTCTCCCGTGATCCTAATTGCACATTTGTGGATTTGAGTCCGTGGGATCACTGTAACAAAAAAAGCTGAGGCTCACACACAGTGTAGTATTTGGCAGTGTCCTGCTGTCTTCTCCTCATCTGCCCCCTCAGACCAATTAACGAGTTTGCCAGCAGAGTAACACTTTTTATGCATCTTACAGCGAGTTCCCCGGGTTTTCTGAACTGCACCACTGCATTGTGCTGTTCTAATAAATCACCTTCTCATGGACTCTTATTCCATCTTTTTTGAGAATGCAAAAAGCCAGTTGACAGGTGAAACTAGGGTAAACTCTTCTCAAAGCAAAGACTTGAGACTGTGGGGAGCTGAAGTTAAGCTGTTAGGAGACAGTGTCATGAGGCCTGGCAGCCGTGCAGAGCTGCTTTTGATCACATCCCCAAAGAAATGCTGACAGCTCCTCGTTGCTGCAGGGTAATGTGCATTCAACTTTGGCTCCACTCAGGCTGTTTTAAAGGGTAGTGGTCTTGCTAACAGTTGATCTAAATAATGGAACAGAAACTTCAGTTTTCATAGGGAGTTGGGCCCTCATCAGGATTGAGACCTTCCTCAAGGATATTTGTGCAGCTATGGCAAACTGTCTTTATCTAAGACAATAAATGTGGGATTTTTGGGGAAGATATTTATTCTTTGTTTAACACTAGCAAAGGCTGAAGTGCATAAGTTACATCCAGAACTGTGAAGAAGTTGATCCCTGACACTGTGGCAGTGTCAGCAGTCAGGTGCTTGCATGACAGTGTGATGCTTCCTAGTGTATCCTCTAGAAAATGGGAAGATTTCTGTAATAACGAACAACCAGTCTGATATATTGAATATATTTCTTCTCATATGTTGGCAACAAAGGCGCTTGATGTTCTTATGTGTTTCTTGTGTGCATTATATTTATAAATCCCCTTCTTCAGTCACAACACTGGTATTCTTTATGTTGATATAAATCCAAAGTCGTGTATTTTTTTCTTTTAGAGAGTGTCAGTGTCTGGTAAAGAGGTAATAGATAATGTATAATTGTTTTTATAGGAGGGTTTTAACTGTACCATGGATTAGTAACAATAGCTTATGGCTCTTCAGGAGAAAATGAGTTCTTCATGGTAGTCCACAGCATAATAGGTTTTCATCATCATAAAAATCAATCATTTTACTTAGTATTTCCTTTCTTGTGTGTGTGTGTGGATACTGCTAACCCATAAAAACAAAGTAATTATATCTAATGGCAATTTTGTCCTTTTTTTGCCCTTCTTCCTGTGATAAAAATCTTTTGGGCAGAGTGGAACAATGTTCAGTGACCTGATTTAACTCTTTAAAAAACTTAGTCTGAGAATACATGAAAGTTTGCAGTAAATTAAGCTGTGAATGCTGCCTTCAGTGGTGCTTGTCAGATAAGTATCTTGTGTGAGTATCTATTTACTGGGCCTCCAGAAACATGGAATTAAACAGCCAAACAAGCAGATCTCCATCCACTCTGCCCCTCACATTCCCTTTGGAGCAGGGAATACCGGTGGCTAATAAATGGGACAGCTTTACCTGCAGCAGTGAGGGAAAACTTGTTCAGACAAGTTCCCACCCCCCATGTGAGCAGACCTTGCATGGATTTATGTAACTCTGAAACAAGATCTTGAAAAACATCCTACTTTTTGAGGGACAATGAATATTCACTTGTATTCTTCCATCTTCCTGACAGCTCTGAAATATCTATGGGTAGGTGATAAAAATGTATGAATCCTGATTTTTGCAATTCCATCAATACAGACCCTTTCTAAAGTACCAGGAACCCTGTTCAGGGGATGTAGGAATCTGCTTAGGTGTGAAGGGTGGGACAGCAAGTGAAATTTTGGAATAATCAGTCCATATCAGAAGACTTACATAAATTTATTACTCTAGTCATGTTTAGTTTCCCTTCAGATCAGGTTTTAACTGTTGTGTGATCAGTTCTTCACCTACTTTCTCACTTCTGGCTATATTCATAGTGCTTGTTCACCAGCTCACATGAGACATGCCGTGTGTTTGTAGTCACCCAAATTCTTCTCTGTGCTGACTGTAATCAATAACAAATTTCACTTGATGAGTAGTTATGGCTCAGCTACTATAAACCTGCCCTGGGAAAAATATCTGTGCTTTTATTGAAACAGCCTGAAGATTTTTAGCTGGTGCAGAGCATAATGAGGAATATAACTTGAAGAAGTATCTTGGGTTTTTTTAACTTGTTCACAATCTCAGGCAGTGATATTGATTGCTGTAGTAGCTTCTTCTGTTTCTTATAATTTCACTTCTTTCACTTCTTACTAAAATGTCAATAAATTACACAGACATGCAAATACCTGATGTCTGAAGCTTGTTAGGAGGAGAAAACCTCCTCTAGTGCATTAAATATTCCAAGCAAATCTAAGAAATAAAACTGTTAATCTCCTTCTTTTTATTTCTAACTTGGACTTCGGGTTTTAAACTCAATTATGTCATATAAAATATTTTTAAAGAATCTGATGAACAGAAAATGTAGCAGGCTGGAACAAAGACTTCTTATGAGCCTTAGGGTGAACTCTCCTCTTTTCTACGTAATTTCTGGGTCTGAGCAGTGGTGGCTCCACGTTGGGCACGGTGAGCTGGACTGGGTGGAGAACTTCCAAAACAGAGCCTCAGTTACTGGAACAATAATTTTCCATTGAGTTAACAGAGCTGGTGACACACCCTCAGTGGAAACATGACTTCAGCTTATATAAACCCAAAGATGTAGTATTTGGAATTCAGATGGGTGGAAAGTAGGTACTGAGCTCCAGCAGGACCACAGCTTGGTGCATGTGCAAAAATATGGGGTATTTTTAGGTAGTTTTAATGTTAATAGCCATAATTGCATCTATGTGGGGTTTGGGTTTGCAGCATGTGAAGCCTTTCAGGCTTTTTCTGTATGGGAGTTGTCAGGAACCTTATGCTGCTGCTCATGAGTGGTGGCAAGATTTTGGTAAATAGATATCAAACAAAATTGCTGCTTTCAGGAAAACTGATTCCATAAGAACTTGAGGAAGAAAACACTTGCAGTAATACCTTACTCTTTAAAATACTCACTTAATAGGTTTCAATTAGGGTTTTGAAGTTGCACAAAACTGTCATTCCATAATTACTTGACTTATATCATAAGAAATTCCAGGTTTCTGGGCAGTACCAACTAATGCTGATTGAGCCTTTCATTTTCAGAACCTGCCAGTCACAAATCTTTGTAATTGTGTGTTTGTTTTTTCTTTTCTTGCACACCCTAAGGACAATACATTTTTCAAGCTCTTCAAGTATTCTTGCACAACGAGGAAAAAGAAGAAACATTTCAGTGAATGAGGAGTTTTTTGCTTCTATAGTGTTTTCCTTGAGAAGTGGGGCTTTGAATGAGGATGACAATGGAAGAGATGAAGAATGAAGCAGAGACCACTTCTATGGTTTCCATGCCTCTCTACGCTGTCATGTACCCTGTCTTTAACGAGGTGAGCTGCAGTTTCCTTTGGAATGCAACAGTCCCCTTTCTTTTGGGAAATACGGGCACAGCACAGGTGGTTCATTGTGACTCTGAAGGCTTTGTGTCTAACCCCATCTTCTTTCCATGCATTGTTTTACCCCATGAATACTGTCTCATGCTCATCAGAGGTTGCTGGTTGTCTTGGCCCTGATCCTTTTTCTTACCTTTTACAGAGCATTTTCCCAAAAATGCCAAGTCTGGCATTCTGTGGCAGGAAGTAACATACAAACATGTACCTGTGAACAGCTAAATTGTACTGCTAATGGTTATAATTTAATAGGATACCTGATTTTTTGTGAGTCTCAGAGATTGTCAAGATGTTCTCAAAAGCTTCTGTCAGACTTTTGCTGCAAAATACATCCAGCAACATGTTTGATTTATTTGGAGAGGGGGAAGTCTTGCCTTTTTAGTATCTCTCAAATGACACCAGCAATTTGAAAGCTGTCAATTCCCTATTCCACTGTGCTGTGTAAGGCAAGGCACGAGTACTTGTTTTGTTGTGATAGCATCAGATTTGCTAATAATTCTAAACTTTCATTGCAGCTAGAAAGAGTAAACCTGTCTGCAGCTCAGACACTGAGAGCAGCTTTTATTAAGGTGAGAAGTAACTTGTTTTGAAGAATGATTTTTTTAAAAGGTAAACCATGTATGATGGAGCTAAAAAGTCAGCTTTCTTTTTATCTTGTCTTTGCATCTGAAGATTTCCTCCTTGATCCAGTAACCTAAAAGTAAAGTGGACAATTGCGTGGGCTGTAAGTTTGAGATGTCAGCAGATGTCATGGGTAGAAATCTGAATGATACACACTCTTGTCCATACAGTACAAGAGCTTAAATGAGGAAGCAATCAGTGAATAAATAATATGCTTAGTTTAAAAATGGCGAGATTATGTAGCATAAGTGTTCATGAGCAGGCTTTGAAAGTCCCTTCCAGAGTGAGTGGTAATGGGATTTTTTGTGGATGAGGATAAGTTCAATGTTTGTGTCTGCATTCAGCAGCAAATGGAAAAAAGATTCTTCTAACTTTTATATTATATTCCTAAAGAATGAAAAGACAGATATACCCTTATACTCCTTTACTGAAGTGGTGATCTTTTGAAATTCTTAAAGCAAAAATAATTGCAGGCATGACATACCTTAACAGGAGAGCCGTGCAAATACATAATAGCTCCCTGCCTCTAAAATCTCAGTGTACCTTGACAAGTCTCAGCTAGAGCTCACACCAGCTAAATGTTTTTACAACTAATGGTAAGGAGCTAAGCTGGATGCAAATAATGTAAGAACTGAGATATTGCCAGCTTAAAAACCCACACACCCTCATTCTTATTCCACACAGTGCAGATTTTTGGGAGCAGCACAGGTAGTGTGAACACCTCCAATGTTAGCTGAGCTCTAGCTAAGCTTTACTTAGATACATCATCAATCAAAAGCTGTTTTTTTCTGAAAAAGCAATTCCAAGATGATGTCTGAGCACATGATGTGATTCATAAGAGGCACATTTATAAAATGTCATGTGGAAGGTGGGGGAGTAGCACCTGAGTTTGAGTGAATTAAATTCCAAAGGATACAATATCTTTGTCTCAAAGCTTAGTGTTTATGAAAACATAACAGGATATAGAAATCCATGGAAACCTTTCTCATTCAAATTGAAATGAGGGGAAAGGCTTATTGGAAAAGTTATTTATATCAAATCAGTGGTGTAGCCCAAAAAATTGAATGTTGTAGTGGAAAAATGGTTTTCAGTGTAATCTACTGCTCTAAAGCCATTAGACTGTTTAAAGTTTCTAGCAAACTCCTGCAGTATCTGAAGCAAGTTACATGAAAATCTGCCTTTGTGCTTGCAATGTGCAGGTATTGCACGATTAAGAACAACAATTCTCTTTACTATACAGGCTGAAAAAGAAAATCCAGGTCTTACCCAGGACATCATCATGAAAATTCTGGAGAAAAAAAGCGTGGATGTGAACTTCACAGAGTCTCTTCTGCGTATGGCAGCTGATGATGTAGAAGGTAATAAATCTCCTGGTGAATAACTGTGTTTTTAATCACCCTGTTAACTAGGAACGGGCATTTCTCTGCTTTTTTTTTTTTTCAGAAGAGATTATTTTTCTTAATAGTTTTTCTTCAGCATGGTAGGAAAATATTTGTGTTTCTTGAATTCCTCTTTTGGAGAAGTTAAATCTCCCTGAAAACCAAAGAAAGAAAATGAATGTTTAGAACTATGTTTTTATGGGTGCATAGTTCACCTTCTGCATTGGTAATAACCCAGGAAAAAGCAGATAAGGAGCATAATATAGTCTTTTTTTCCCCATTTCAAATTAAAAGCAATAGTTACACTGTGAGAGAGGAAGATTATACTGTAGGTTTTAAGTTCCTTTAATGCTGAATTTGATCTGTAGTGTCTCAGATAAAGTAAGATGGACTCTTTTGCCAGCCTGCAGTAAGAGAGGTGATTGTTGCACTGTGTTTGGATTCACACAGAGGGTTCTCACTGCAGTTTCCTGGGCATGGCTGTTTCTGGGCTGTTCACCTTCAGCTATACCATGGCTCTCCTGCTGCATTTTAGTGTTTTCAGCTGTCACTGGAGGCTTGAGCACACACTAATGCTGGTTTTGAATATGCTCTTTTTTTTAGAGTATATGATTGAAAGACCAGAACCTGAATTCCAAGATCTTAATGAAAAGGCACGAGCACTTAAACAGATTCTGAGTAAGATTCCTGATGAGATCAATGACAGAGTGAGGTTTCTTCAGACAATCAAGTAAGTACCATGTGTTATATTTCCTGAAGACTGAGAGGTCAAACTTTTTATCTAGGCCTGACTGTTCAAATGCTGGAGGAGATGCTTGCACCACTGTTCCCATTGGAAAAGAGCCTGATCCCCACTTATAAATGATTAGAGTTTTACTTGACCAAACTTACCTTGCTGATTCCTAATCTGAATTCCCAAGGCAGTGCTCTGGCTCTTTGCATTTGGTCTTGCTACATCATGTCTGACACTTAGTCTGTGGAAACTGTTTTAACAAGTGTTTGTTTCCTAGGAGGGGATTAAATTCCAATATTTAAATGGGATCACTTAAGGGTATTATAATTATCTTTTTTCTTGCCAAACAGGGACATTGCAAGTGCAATAAAGGAGCTTCTGGACACAGTAAATAATGTCTTCAAGAAATACCAGTACCAGAACCGGCGGGTACGTGCAGCAACTCTTCTCACACAATATTTGTAAGAGTCTAAGAGGAGGCATTTCAGAGGAGAAATAGGACAGCTTGACTGGTCAATGACATAATGATTTAACAAGAAAATTGTTCTATGATAGGTCTGGGCAGTTTTATAGAAAGAAAATGATTTCTCTTCATCTCTTCTTAAAAAAAAGCCTCACAATGCTATCCCAAATGTAATGTTAGCCAGTTTTCTGATCAGTTTAACCTCCAGATTCTCACTGTACCCAGCAACATGTGGACTAAGACTCTGCTCCTGGTGTTTTTGTTTTCTTAGGCACTTGAGCACCAAAAGAAAGAGTTTGTAAAATACTCCAAAAGTTTCAGTGATACTCTGAAAACCTATTTTAAAGATGGAAAGTAAGTATGGTTTTGTACTACCAGTTGACACAATGAAAGGCCTTGTTGACTAATGGGGAAATAAGACAAGCTTTGGGATGTAGGCTACTACCTTCTTCAGGACTTGCATAAGTTTCTCCTCACTTATATCCTCTGAGTATCATGGCTTCTTTAAAATACTATTTCTTTTGTAATGCCTTTGGGGAAAGGGAGATTTGTTAAATGCACCACAATACAACACCCACATGCAGTGTTAGTTTTAAATCTGAATATATGAAGTTAAATTTGTGGCCCTGTGTGATTTTTCTCAATATGTATACAAGGACAAAGAAATTATGAATCCTTTATTGAAAAAAAGTAATTTACCTACTTAAAGTATCATTTGCAAGCACTAAACATCTGTGCAGTGTTCTCTGGGATTTACATTGTTATTGGCCTTGCTTTGTAGTGCTTTGCAGTACTTGGAATTCCTCAACTGAATCATTTTCTATTTGAACATTTTAGCCTTTAAACTGAGGCTTTTTCCAGGTCTTCCCCTTGGCTTTTGAAGTCTGTGTTCCTGTATAATTCACTGTGGGGATTGTTTTGGAAGATGAGTGTATGCCCCTCAGATTTTGACAGTGCCAGAGTGTCAGTGCTACAGTTCTAAAAATGAGAACTAACTTTCATGTCAGCTCTTGTTGAGCTTGGCAAAGACTAAGAACACCCAGGAGATGGTGCCTTACTAAAGGACAGGCATGTCTTGAGACCAGCTGGAAATACTATCCGGCTTTAATCAAAGCATTCTGGTTTTCTTTTCTTGCTGAAATTGGGGCTAAATTTGGTTATGATACCAAAATGATCAATTTAAACCTCGGTACTTTATGATTAATGGACAGAAGCACTACAAATTGTGGGCATAAACTAAGAGTGTGTTAGTTGTTTGCAATGTTGTAAGAAATTCCAGTTAAGGCTTGTATTTATGTATATCCTTGTGGGATCAGGAGTAATTTAAGTCTGTCTGAACTGCATGCTGAGTAGATCCCTGCTCCCAGCAGGAGGTAACAGCACCAAACAGAACAGTCATGCTCACAGATGTCATTACTGAGCTCAAAAACACACTGACTCCACACCTTGCTTAGATAACTAAAATTGTGATTTGCTTCCATTTGTGTGCATGATAAGTATTTGTAGAGGAAAAGGTGCTGGTTCTGAAATTACTGGGGGGTGAATTGCTCAGCTTGGAAAAGAACACATGGTCAATAGTCACAGAGTCCAAGAATGGCTGGGGTTGGAAGGCACTTGAAAGATCATCCAGTTCCAACCCCCCAAGGATCTGCCCCACTTTTTTCCTTAGTTAGCTAAACCCCAGAGCTGAACAGTTGAGATGTCAATAGTGATTGAGAGCCAACTGCTTTAAGTTCCTGCCAAATAACCCCATCCTTTGTAGGCTGAGCTGTGCAAATGAGGCTGGCTGCCAGCAGTGAGCTCCAGGTACATCACTACAGGGGAGAACATCAATATACCTCCAATATTCCGAGCCTGGATGCCAATAATGCTGGATTTATGGAATGCCATGTTTCTAAAAACATCTGAAGCAGTCTCTTTCTCTTTTCACAGGGCAATAAATGTGTTCATAAGTGCCAACCGACTAATTCATCAAACCAACTTGATACTCCAGACCTTCAAAACTGTGGCCTGAAAACTGTATATGTTGAGAGTTGTACTTTTCAATGGTGGATAGGGTACCTTTATATGTAAATTTTAAAGTTTTGACTGTATAAATTATCAGCCCCTCTCGAGGGGCCTAATGCAGGATTTTGAATGGGATTATTGCCATCTTACACCATATTTTTGTAAAACATTGTAGCTTAATCATAATCTCACAAGGAAGATTTTGCATCACTTTTTGCTATTATCATTCTTTTCAGAATTATAAGCCAAAAGAATTTACGCCTTAATGTGTCATTATGTAACATTCCTTATAAGAATTGTAAATATTTGGTGTTTCTGTTTCTGACATTTTAACTTGAAAGCGGAAAACTGCAAGATAATGTATTTAACAATATTGGTGGCAAATATTCAATAAATAGTTTACATCTGTTAGACTGTCTTTTTGTATGTGAACAAAAGTGCATAGCTCATCTTTATAGAACTGCAGAACATTCATTAAATACAAAAAAAATTTAAAATTATTTGGGTGCTTAAAGCTACTGGGAGTTCAAATCAGTGTAAAATGAGGGGTTTTCCTTAAAGCTGAGATTTTGGCTGTGATCTAGACCAGAATACCAGGATAATTATATTAAAATGTCTTTGACAAAGTAATAAATAAACTCAGAAGTGAGATGTGCTTTTGTTTTTGATAGAAACTAAATCTCACTTCTTTCTTAATCTTTTCTTGGTGGTGAATTTTACTCCTAGACTATTCCAAGGTGTGGAGCAGAGGATTATTTTAAATATATGCAGCTGAGTTTGCAGCAAAGGTTGAATTTCAACTCTGAGGATGACTGGGTTTTAATTGATAGCCTTTGGGAGGGAGGAGGAGAGAATTCTGCTGGAACTCTCCCAGGTAGCACTAGTGATATCTCTACTATGCATGCCATAAGGCAACTTTTATTTTTCAGGGACTGAAATCATGTGAGACCTCCATTGACAAACCTTGGCTGTGTAGAGGGTTAAGAGCTGCTGGTGGACAGATTTTATCCTTGTGAGTCCATGGTAATAGTTCACAAGTTTAATGAATCTCTCACATGCCCCTTTGAAATGCACCTTGAACTAGAATATTTTGAAATAGAATAAACCTCTGAAAGTTTTCAAAATCTAGGGCCATAAGTAGTTAAGTTTAGGGAAGAATGTGAGGCAGTTTATAAAGCTGCAGGAGGGTCACTCCAGGCTGAAAGAGCACAATTGCTACAGAAATACTCCTTTTTGAGGTGGAAATGCTGAAGAAAAGGTACATCCAGACTTTCCTTGCACACTGGCCTGGTGCTGTATTGCTCATTTGGGGCAAGTGCCTTATCCAGAGTACAACAGCTGGGTCCTTGAATTTGGTTATCTGCTTCACTCATCAGAGAGGAGGGAAATGCAACCTGCAGCCTTCCCCTAAAAAGCACTGGATGTTCTGCTGTCTGTCTGGGCATGCAATTGTTTCCTTGATGAGAGCACTGACTGTAGTGAAACAGAACAATGTGAAGGAGAGTATTGTGTACAAATGAGTTCTTGGGAATGTATGTTGTGAAATTGCTGGTTACACATGAAGCTATTATAAACAGGACATGTACCTTAGAGCTTTGCTGGTCAGCCTGTTTGCTGTTCTGGCAGTGGTGTTTTGTGTCATTAGCAAATTGGGCTTAGTAATGTGACAAAGGGGTGCACATATTAACAATTTATAGTTAGAGCTTTTTGTTATTTGTTAAAGCTTGGCCTGCTGAACTGTCATTTCTTGGAGAGTGGTAGGAGAGCAGCAGTGTTAGCAGTCTGACTAAATCAGAGTAATAGTTAATTTGCATCTTTGCATTCTGTAAGTTAAAAGGTTGAGTAGTCTTCCTTGTGGATGATGTTCACTTAAGTCATAGCTCCGAAGGGCTTCATGAAGACTAATTAGGTGAAAAGGAGGGAAAGGCACCTGAGTTTGTGATACTTCATTTCTCTTGGAGAGTGTTTGGTACTGGAGAGGCTGCAGCAGTGGCTGTCAGGAGAAAGAGCCACAAAAACCTGGGTTATATTTTCTAAACTGGACTTAATTCTCATAATATTTTGAAATTTCTCTGTTTTCTTGGATTGAGAGGGACAGTAGCAAGTGTTGGTAATCATGAGTTGAATGATAGCATGTTTATGGGTGTCATAAAAATAAATTCAAAAGCCAGTTATGACTCGGGTCCCAAACAAGATGCTGTGTTATGTCCTTTTCATTGATTCCTTGTAAAATCAGAGGCTTATTTATCAAGAAGTGAACTGTTCCTGTTAATCAGTTCTTCCCTAAACCTTTACTGGTAATAGGTACCAAATACAGGGCTAAGCTTCAGGTAGTCTGGCCAATGTGTTTTGTTTTATTTATAACCTCATTGTGATTTCTTTATGTTACCTTAAAATTAATGGAAAATTACTCATTGTAATCAATGTCTGGTAATGGGAAAACTTGAAAACTGGTGTCTTCAGGTCACACTCTTCTGTTGTGTGCAGTGAATCCATATCTAGTGGTCTTATAAACCTCTATTTTCCACTGAATATGAGCTGGGACATATGTCTGTCAAATTTTATTGTGGTTTTGCACTTTATTATTCAAGTTACCTGAGTAGCTAAAGATAAGTTTCTCTTAAGGATTTCTGATACAGCAGTTAGTGTTGCAAAATGCTCTTAGAAAATTTCTGCTGTGAATGTGGGTTATACCTGATATGATAATGTTAACATACAGAAAACCAATCTAATAAACAAAATAAAACTTTGTATATTTGTTAATGAAGCAAAGAAATGTCTTAATCCCTTGTTTTGATTTTCCTCAGCCTGTAAAGAAATGAAGGAAAGCTCAGATTGACATATTTCTGGTTAGAAGCTTGTTTTAATGCTGATGCAAAGATTTGTGTACCAGAGTGTAAGAGGTGCCAGGTGCCAGCTCAGTGCGAGGTGTATCTTGAGTGGTGAGTATGAGATATCCTAGTGTTCTGGTGTCACAACTTCCATGTATCCAGACAGGAGGATGAGATAGGGTCATTCTTGATTAAGCTTTATCTTTGGACACGATCTTAGCTAGATTACCACTAAAGGGTTCCTTCTTAGTGTTCTCAGATCTTGCCCTGGGTGCCAAGGGAAGACATGCCTTGTTCTGCAGGTGTTACCTGATCATTTTACACACACTGCTCTCTGAGCTGGGTGGGGAATGAAAAGAAGGTGATCAAGATAGACCTGCCACAAATCTGAGCTTTAGATTATTCCAGTCTGAAGGGGAAATCAAGTAAATGCAACAGCGTGTGCAATGCTAATGACTGCATTGGGTACAGCAGGGATTGTCACCTGCCTTTGGAGGAGCCACGGGCTGTCCTGCCTGGAAGTCTGGCTTGGCCATGCCCAGCCTGGCTCATCTTCCCACAGGACTAGCCAGTGCCTTCTGGGAAAGGAATTGCAGGCATTGTGGACTGGGAGCTGTGGGAACTCTCTGAGCTTTGCATGATGATTCAGGGCAGTTGTTCCCTTTGTCATTTTTCACTCCACTGATTTGGTTTTCCTCACATTCATCTGGGCAGATGTGACTTTTAAAAGGGACCGGTGGGGAATGTGCTTCAGGACTAACAGCAGAATTAGTGCTAAAAAATAGGACTGAAAAGATGCTCCTGGGTCATTTGGGGATTTTTTGTGACTGAAATTAAAAAGTGCTGTATAATGCTGGCCCTAAATCTGTCCAGCTGTATTGCAAAGCCAAATTTTTTGTCCTCATTCCTCCTGTTCGATGGCATTTTAGAACAGTCTGAAGGAATAAAAAGACCCTTCAAATATTGAAGTTTAATATCCTGCATGAATTTAATTTATGACGAAGAATTCACTAACCTTGTCGACGACCAATTGTTCTTTTTCCCTCTTCACTGAGTCATGAGATGAATTGTATCACCACCGCAGGCTTCACTTCTTAAAGACACCCCATCCCAAGGTTTTGGACCTCTGAAAAGAGCAAAGTATTGGGCAATGCTGAATTGGCAAAACAATTTTTCCTTGTGTTCGTAACACAAGCTTGAATTTTGTGACCAAACTCACTGGTGTCTCCAAGGCAGGGGAGGGGGTTCTTCTCACCAAGTACAACCTGTAGCAGTTACTTGTTGGATGGCATCAGCATTTCCTCCATGGCTTCTTACTTTACACCTTCTCCTCCACCCCCATCCAGGCAGGGGCTGGGGCAGCACATTGTCATGTACTGCAGGGCAGAACACCAGGATTCATTCCTAGGTGATCACCTGTGACCTCTCCTCCAATTTCATATATGTTCCAGGTCTCCGCAGCTATTTCTGTGAGATCTGTGCAAGCACATGGGGGTTTTAATGTTCTTTTTAAAGGTCAGGAGTGCAGCTCAGCACCATCTGAGGTGCACGGCTGTGTCTGCATTGCACTCAGTGAAGAGCTGGGACTGTGGTGACACCTGGGCACTATCAGAGTCTGTGGTTATGTGATGAAGGGTTTCATCTCTTCCCTCTCTGCCACCTTGCAATGCTTCTTACCCCTATAAAGATCAGGAAGGCTTTAGCTGGCAGTAAGAATTTGGAATTTGGGAGTCAACCATTCCAGATAATATGTGTTGTTGGGTAAAGATCAGATTGCTCAGGCAATTCCAGTTAAAAGTCTGGTTACACTTTGCTGTTGCTATTCCTTTGGAGTTTGTTTTTTGCTATTAAAGATTTATAAATCATAAAGATTCCTTTTTTCAGCAGAAACCAAAGCTGACCATGGAGGGAGGTTGAGGTGGTTTGGTAAGGACTGTCAGTGACACTTATGGGCACCAAGAGGAGGAGATGTTAACTTCTTCCAAGAAGCAAGAGAAAGGGAGGATAAATTCTTCTCACTCTAGAGACAAAAGTGTTCGACTTACTCAGTGTATTCAGGAGGGAAAAGTGTTTTTTAGTGCTGTAATTCCATTATTGGTGACAAGGTAAGCAAAATAGATTTTCAATTGCTGATTTCTCATGCACACTCAGATCTGCTGTATAAACAGTTGTTAATTTGCATTTGGTATCACAGTCAAAGGAGAGATTATACATGATGGATAGAATCATTTTAGAGAATATTTTGTAGTATTTCACTAAGCTAAAAAGTTGAAACCCCTATATCTAAATTAGACATGTCTTTGACATTTTATTATTTCATAATTGTAACTACTAGACTTTTCACAGGAGGTAATTGCTTCTTTCCCCCAAAGCTGCTTTAGTCTCCAAGGACAAGTGATGGGTGAAATAGAAGCCTGAGTGCCTGCAGTTTTCAAGTAAAGAGAATAAAGTATGAGCTCCAAGTATAATTCACTTAGCCTCCCTTCTTGCTGCTGGGTATCTAATCTCTGATAGAGCCACAGTGAAAGAATTTACAAGGGGGCTGAGTTACAACCTTTAAGAAAATGCAGAAACTTTCATGGTGAGTGAATTTCCTAATTAAAATGTTAATTGGAAGGATTTTGCCTTGCTTATCAAGGAAAATGTGTTAACCATTTTTTCCCTGCTGTTTGCACAGCCATGTGATATTAATAATCTTGGGTGGTTTTCTACATCTGCTTAGTGAGTGACAAAAAGCATTTCCTTAAGTGGTTTGGGAAGGGGCATCACAAATTCCTGTCGAGGTTGTAATGCAGTAAGGATAATAAACACTGCCCTTGAAGCAAAACTCACAGAACCAAAGAATCATGAAGGCTGGAAAAGCCCTCCCAGCCCATTGAGTCCAACCTGTGCCCAATGCCCACCTTATCCCCCAGCCCAGGACACAGAGTGTTGTGTCCAGTCATTCCTTGGACACCTCCAGGGGTGTCCTGTGTGTAACTTTCCTCTGGATCCAGACAGTCCTGCAATAGCTGTATCTGAGAAAAATTCCCCTGTGGTCCTTTAGCCCAGCCCTAGTATTTAGGGAGCTGTGGTCCTGGTTAGGGTCTTGTCAAACTCTCTTGCCTTGGTTGCTGTAAGTAATGGGAGAAAAAATCCCATCTATTTCTATTCTATAAGAATTACAAGGTTTAAGGAGCAAAGAAAACATAGTTAAAGCTGAGTTTTACCTGCATTTTTTACATGACTTTAAATAGAAAACATAAAACCTAAAGCAAACATTTAATTGTAAAGCCTTGTGTAAGTAAATATTTTTATCTGAATGAGAACTGAGCTGTTTTTTTCAAAAACAAATGTCTGCATTACCAAGACATAAAAACTAAGTATGGTTTTGCTTCCTCCCAGCATGAGGAGAGAACTTTTTATCATGAAATACCAGCAATGCCAACTGCTGACAATGCCAAAGGAAGTGAAGCTCAACCTGTTGACCTCTTGCTGTCTGGAGCGTTTTCTCATGAACATGCAATAATGCTTCTGTAATTCCCTGTCAATATAAGGAAGCAACTTGCATTAGCAGAGTAATGAATAAGAAAAATATAGCTGAGGTGCAAAAACACCTGTTGTAATTGTGTCTGTTAGACAGAAATTGAGCAGCAAGGCTGACACACAGGAATAATTAGGGATCAAAGCTGCCATTTGGCCAATTCTCATTTCCTGAGGTGTCAGGTGTGATGTCTAACCTTGTCCCAGGGCTTCGTCTGCAAGGACGTGGAGCCTGGTGGGATGTGCTTGGTGTCCTTGTTCTTCTTCACTGGCGACAAAACCAACAGCCCCAGTCTGAGCTTTGGAAACTTTGTTTAGCCCAGTCTTGAACCAAAAGGAGCAGCTCCCACACCTTCCTCCACCTTGTGTAGGCTGCAATTCTAAATGGGAGAGAAGAATCAGGTGCAAACCTTGCTGCCTCTTTATGTACTGATTTTTGGGTACAAAATCATCCTTCATTGCTACAGGCTGCAAATTTGTCCCTCAGGAAAGCTCTGGGATTTAGAGGCAGCATCTGAAGTCACCTGGGTCCCTGCTCTGCCCACAGCCATCGCTCAGGGGCACAGCTTCCAGCCCAGACTTTTTCTTTGGTCCCAAACTGTTCTCCTGGAGGCTGCTGAAAAGGGGTGGCCCTGGTTTGCCCAAGGAACACCTCCACACTGCCATTTCTTTTCACAGCAGCCCTCGCTGGGCTGTGTTCTGGGCTCACACTCTGAGCTCCAATTTCAGCTCCTCTCCGAGCAATTACTCACTGTCCTTCAAGTCTAACTTGGGGAACAAGTGGAAAAGTTCATCAACAAAAATGCCTCAAGTAAATGGGTTTTACTAGGGGAATGGTTCAGCTGTGAACTGCTGCTGCTTCTGTTCATCTCTAGATTGGTTGTCTCGCTGAATTGAAGACCTGGAACTAAATTTTACCAGCTGGCAGCTTTGAGGGTTGTCTGACTTCTTAAAAGCTAATTCAAAACCTGTACCTTCTGCTACTTGTGGGCCTTGCAGGCAAGACTTGTTACTCTCTATTTCCAAAAGCTGTTTGGAGGAGAATGATGTGGTAGAAATGAGTGAAAAAAAATGGACTTTACATTTATTTTCTTGACCTCTGAAAATTACATGGAATGGTGAGTGTTGGTCTTGTGGGGTTTTTTGGTGGGGGTCAGGGCATGGTAGTTACAAGTTAGTTATACCTTTAAATCATGTCTAAAGGTGTTTCCACCTGAATTCCTGAATTTGTGGACACTCACCAGTGGAAGCTAGATAAGATTTTTGGTTATATATATATATTGTATAAACTTGCTGCTCATTGGGATGACATTGCTGCTCTTCTCATTGCAAGGCTGTCACTGCTTTGCTGAAATCTCTCCTTCCCATGGAGCAAAGGAGTTGTAGAAGCTGTTCCATAGCTCAGAGTTTTGTAGCTGAATTAGCAGCAGAAACCAGAGATAATTTTACATGAATTTTAACCCTGAGCTATTAGAGTTGGAAAAGCCAACACCCCACCTACATCTCTCATGGATGAGACACCTACAATTCTCTGTATTTCAGTCTCTGTGCTAAAAAGCTGCTTTTCTTCTGATAGATCTTGTTGATACAGCTTAAAATTGGACAAGAGAATTCATGCTATTGGAAATGGAACTTGAAATCTAGAAAGACAACATCTGAAATTCCATAATTAAGTGTTA
Organism: Dendrocincla tyrannina; assembly: GCA_035047865.1. Lineage (NCBI taxonomy): Eukaryota > Metazoa > Chordata > Aves > Passeriformes > Dendrocolaptidae > Dendrocincla > Dendrocincla tyrannina. The sequence continues at coordinate 3,230,803 of JAWWMP010000011.1, read as the reverse complement.
AAATAAGGTTTGAAATTTTCCTTACGCAAAGTGTGACACTGGAACACTATTCCTAAGAGCTGCCATTGTTGGTATTAACAGATTTCCAGATGTGACAGAGTTGGAAGCTGTTCCTGTAGGAAAGTGTTGATTTGTAGGGAAAGCTGCATTGGCTTAATGTGAGGGTAACTTGCTGTTGGTTCTCCACAATTCCTTTCTAGCCTGTAGTTAATAAAGCTGTATCTTTGTTTTGCTAACACTATAGAAGGGAGGATCCAAACTGTATCAACTTTCTGCCAGTGTGTAGATCATCTCTCAAAAGGCAACTCTCAGTTAAAAAGGCAAGTCAAATAATTTTATAATTTGCACTTCCAGAGAGGACTCCGTTTCCTTTTTTCATGGATCACTATTAGTGGTCCCTCCTCTGTCCTCCAGAGTTCAATACCCACATCAGGATCACCACCAGTGGGGCACTTTAGAAATAAATATACAATCTCTTTAATATCTTTTAATCATCCACTGGCAGAACACAAGGGTGGCCTTGTCCCAAACAGCAGTGGTGCTTCCAGCTGTTTTAACTTTATCTGACCTCCATCATCCTGTTGGGTTTCTCTGTGCCTCAGTTCCCTGGTCATTAGTTGAGGACTGCACACAACAGGGCCCCGAGTTCAGCTACATGACTGTAATAATAATAAAATTTCCCAAGCATAGAGGAAAGATTTGCAGGCAGTGAGTCTGTCACATTTCAGAGTGAGAAACATTTTAATGTGAGTAAAGGCAAACCACTTACAGTGTGGGAACACTCCAAAACTACATGGTATCCTCGAAATATTTCAGAATTGAGTCAGTACCTTTTTAGCTAAACAGCTCAGATAGTTTTCTGTGTGGATTATATTGCCAGAAGAAAATTAGAGAAGCAAATACTGGAGGAGAACAGTCATAATTTGTAGGAAATGGTTGTGTGGAATATGAATATATTTACTATTTCATTGAACTGTCTATTCCTGTAGCAGGGAAATGCTCAGGTACCTTGAACTGCTCGTTCCTCACTGCAGCTCCTGCAGAGGTGCCAGGTGGGAGCAACCCTGCTCCCTGCTCTCTGTGCTGCTCTCAGGGCCATGATGGCATTTGGACACCTTGCAGGCACCTCTGGCTGCTGCCCTGTGTCCTTCCTCCCCTGGACCACAGCAGTGGCACAGGAGTTGTGGTTAAATGTAGAATCCCAAAGTGGTTTAGGTTGGAAGGGACCTTAAACCTTCCACTACCCCTGTCCATCCCAGCCTTGGACACTTCCAGGGCTGGGGCAGCCACAGCTTCTCTGGGCACCCTGTGCCAGTATGTGCTTGCAATGTGCCAAGTTGTTTGATTTTTCCTAAGCAAGGCTCAAATACTGTGTCTATGGAAAATAAAAAATAAAACTGTGGGGCATATCTTGGGAAGTCATTGTCCTAATACTCTTTTAATGTAGCATGCACATAGCAGTTAGCAATTACTGTTTCTCTTTACTACAGGCACTTCTAGGCAGCCTGACCGTGGTACACCTCGAGATGAGACTGAGAGTCCTGGTCTGGAAAAGTGGCAGATTATTTTCCATATCTCAGAGAGTCCAGGCACTTTGGTTACACACACAACACCTCGGGGCTATTGATAGAAGAATGATTGTGGTCACTGGTGGGAGAGCCATGAGAAAACATCCCATGTTTAATCTCCTGAAGTGAAGTTTATGAAGCATCCCCCAAACTTGTAGAGTCAGGGAAGTATTTTATAACTCTAATGGGCAGTGGTAAGATGAGTTGGGAAAGTGCCTGTGTGGTTCTGGCTGCCTCTGGTGAACAGGATTGTCCTGAGTGGAATCGGAACCAGAGATGTGGTTAAGGAGATCAAGGGAATTGATTAATCTTTTCATGATGAGAGATTAAGAGTCTGGCTTGTTCAAAATCTATTCAGGGTCAGAAGAGAGATTATAAATCTCTACTTCAATATTTGGGGTAGATAAAAAGAGAATTGTTTCAGCTAGAGGCTGATGTGGTTGTATGATAGAGTTCCTCTGACTATGATAACTCCAGCTGCATTGGCCACTGACCCTGGGGTTTCTCTGGTTTAGGGTTTCCTCAGTTGTGTGTTGTGCTTACAGGGAAAAGGAACCTCAGCGGCCTTCAGGTGGAATGTGAGTCCTTGGGAAACATTGTGTAACCCAGCACAGAGCCAGGACAGAAAATGAGATCAACTCTATAAATACCTGGGGCTTATCTAGACCTGAGGGAAGAGCTTTAAAGGCCACTGAGCCACTGGAAACATTTGCTCTGGCCCCATCCCATGCCTTTACTGCTCACTGGCTGGGGCCAGGAGTTGGCTTCTCCCCTTGCTCTACTGCAGTTTATTTTTTATTTATTTTGGTGTGCATGTGTAGGGCAGGGGGATATTTGGGCTCTTCTTACTTTCAAAGGGACTAATTTGGCTGCAGGAAGGCAGAGATGGGGTTGGGGGTCCTACTGGGGCAAAGGCTTCAGCACCTGGAGATCAGAAACTCCCTTTGTATGGTGAAATAAAGGGGTGCAAGACAGCAGCAGTTCCCTTTATACCCTTTTCAAAAATGGTATATTTAGAAATTTAACTTTTAGGCATTGATTTTTATTTCTTTAAGTCTGAATTAAAGATTACATTTCTGGTAGAAGAAAAGTCATGATTCAGCTTGAAGACTTTTTATACATCATGATGAGAAAAGTGATTTTTGGTTTGTTTCTTTTGGGTTTCAATTTTCAGCCAGCAAGGCACAACATGAGTTTTTCTGTCTGTGCTCTCACTGTCCCACTGGCAAAGCACCTTAGAAAATCAGGGTGTATTTACATTCACTCATGAGTGAATAAGTTACTCTTCAAATATCAATATATCAATTGCAGTCCAGCCTGTCATGATAATGTAAAATACAGACTGGCAGAAACAGCAACAGGAAAATAATACAGGAATTAGCTGTGATTTTCCCAACCAGAATTATGAAGCTGAATTTCACTTTATTTCTCATTTTTATTTAACAGCAGAACGAGTCAACACTTACTAGTACAGACAGGAATTTTCGATGGAGAGATGGGACTGTGTTCCTGACTTCATTCCCCACTGCCCTCCCCTTTCCCCCTGTCCAAGGTAAGCACATACAGAAACTGCTGGTAAACGATAACTGCAGAAATGGAGGTGAAATGTGTTCCCTAGGACAATCCTCAGGAGATCACTAAGAAGATATAGAAACTTCCAGCCAATTTCACTGCATCAGCAACCAAAAATGGTTCCCATCCAAGAGCTGGTCATGGATCATCTGAAATAAGTTTGTGGTCTCAGGTGTCCAAACCTCCAAAGAAAACCCAACCCCTTTCATTAGAACTGGAGTTCATTGAGACCTTTTGGAGTTTGAACAGAGTGAGTTTGCCCCAGAAAAAGCAATAACCACTGTGCATTCCCCAGGGAATTGAAGAGGGTTGGGATTACCCTTTCTGAGCTAAGCAAAGGTGAATTTCCCTCTTGTCATTACAGGGAGATGATGGCCAGTAGTGGCATACATGCTTTATTCCTTACAATGGAATAAACCCATCTCTGACTGTCAGGGAGGGCTCCAGAACTATCAGTTCTCTTGAAAGTTCCAATTATGTTTGTGCCTCTTATTTGTTTTGTCAAATACTCATCTTATTGCACCATTCTTACATGTGGGGCCAGGATATTTATGGTGAGATCAGCACTGCTCTTCTGTGTCTGAACACCTTTGTGCCAACCTCAGAGCTCTCTCTATATATTTAAAGCCTGACAAGAATTATTATTTGAATGTTTTTTGTGCTGATTATTAAAAACTACAGATTTATTTTTTTTTAAAATAGGATAATAAGATAATTTGGGGATCTTTAAGAACTGATGTCGTGGCTACAACTCCCAATAAAGCTGATTTGGCTCCTTGGTAAATATAATTTTAGATTGGTGAGCAGCAGAAGACAAACTGTGGTTATTTTCTTGCCCTTTTGTTTCTTTCTTTTTTTTTCTTTTATTGTAAAACAAGAGGTTTGTTGGTAAGTCTTTCCTAGGCTGAGGGAGGTTGTGGTGGCATTCATCTATATTTTAGGGTAATAAAAGGTGTGGGGAAAATGTAGTCAGGTGAAAGCACAGTACTGGCACAATTATATAGATAAATATAAATTGGCCTTGAATAATTTAGGTGTGCAGTTCTCATTAGCACAGCTCCTCTTAGTACAGCTCCAGTGGGAACTGTAGGAGGAAAATACCAACTACCAAACAACAAGAAAATATCCAATTGGCATTTGAGCAAAGTGAGAGATTATTAAATTTTTGGGAAGACTTTATATTCCATTGCTCACAGCATCAGAGGTTTCAACCCACTGGCTTTGGAGGTTTGTTCTTGTGCTGTACCTGCGCATGACCTGAATGAAATGCAAAGGTAGGAAGGGAATTTATCACTGAATCATAAGCTGATGGAAATTACAGGAGGAAAAGAAACTCTCTCATGTCATTTAGTCCATTCCCTTGGCAGCACAGAACATGAATTCAGTCTCGCTGCTCGAGCTTTTTTTAATATTCAGGATAAATTGCCCTCATCCTTGCTGCAGACCATTCCTCACATTTATAATCACTGTACCACACCAAACAGGGGTTTTTTTCTACTGATGTTGGCTGCCTTCAGTGACTCCCACACTTTGTCACCCCCTTATTTGTCACACACCCAAGCTGTGCACATTGAGGTCTTTCAGTCTCTCATAACAAACCACTTTCTGTCTCATTAAGGAAACCAGTCACAGCAGTGACATTAAAATATTAAAATGTAAAGACCTGCCATGTAGGGACTGTTAATAAGATGGGATCTCTGTGCTGCAGTTGGTGCAATTGCCTTGATAAATGTCCAGATTTGAAATTTCAGGGCAGACAATCTTTTTCTTTTCCTCCTTAAGTCAAAAGGAGCGTGGGCAGGAGGGCAAGGGAGGAGACTGTGCCCCTCTGCTCTGCTCAGGGACATCCCACCCGGACTGCTGCATCCAGCTCTGGGTCCCCTGACATCAGAGGGACCTGGAGTTGCTGGAGTGACTCCAGAGGAGGCCCTGGAGATGCTCCAAGGGCTGGAACCCCTCTGCTCTGGAGGCAGGCTGGGAGAGCTGGGGAGGGGGGGTTCAGCTGGAGGAGAGAAGGCTCCAGGGACACCTGAGAGCCCCTTCCAGTGCCTAAAGGGGTTCCAGGAGAGCTGGAGAGGGACTTGGGACAAGGGATGGAGAGATAGGACAAGGGGAATGGCTTCAAATTGACAGAGGGCAAGTTTAGATGGGATATTGGGAATAAATTGTTCCCTGTGAGGATGGGCAGGCTCTAGCACAGGGTGCCCATACAAGCTGTGGCTGCCTCTGGATCCCTGGAAGTGTCCAAGGCCAGGCTGGACGGGGCTTGGAGCACCCTGGGTGAGTGGGAGGTGTCCCTGCCCATGGCAGGGGGTGGAACAAGGTGAGGTTTAAGGTCCCTTCCAACCCAAACTATTCTGGGATTCTAAGTCAGGTCTTTCTGTGGCAGGTACACACAGGTTTTCTTCACTGCTGTAATTTTCTTGGTTGTGTGATCAGCTGGTTCTCCTTAAGAGGAATGTTGCAGAGGATCAAATGGTGTCTTCTCTCGGAATATCCCATCACTGCAGGGAGCAGTTATGGTTGCTGGAGTACTTGCAGATCCAATCCTTTCCTTAGGAGGTGAGATTTGCTTTTCATCTTGCTTATTATGAGATAACTTTAGGGGCCAGTTCCCAGTGCAGTGAAACTCCCAATCCACAGCAGCTGTGCTGGGTTGTGCCTGCCAGGAGTTCTGCTCCTTGGAGGAGGCTTTGCAGAGCATCTGGATGGCTTGAAAAAGGATTTCAGAGAGTGAAGTCAGTCACTGTCAAACAGCTGAAAATCAAATGCTGTGCTTGTTTTAAAGCAGCTTTAGCACTGCAGCTTTCAGAGCAATATCCAAGTTCTCCCCCATGAAGAAATCTGTTCCATCTCATCTCCTGCTCCTTTTCTCCCACTTTTCTCCTCTGTGAAGTTTTTAATTTGTCACATAGTTTGATATTATGGAAATTACTTTAACATCACCTTTTAGTCAGACGTTCCCTGAGGAGCATGACTTAGACTACAATTCAGTCAGAAATGAGTTTATGTCTTTGTAACAAACTGCAAATTACCAAGCTCATGAAAAACTACGTCTCATAAATGCCTCTTACAACCTTGCAGATTTGAGTCCTCGAGCAACAGTCAGGCTTCAAACCTTCCTTATTTGTCTTTCTGCACGGATTGTAGACCAAAAATTACAAATGCACTTGCGTTTAAGGAAAAAAAATACCATGGAAATTTCTCAGGGTTTGTGCATTTTGATCCTGTCCTGATCACACTGTAGAGTGACTGTGTTTGTGGAAGAATAAGCAGTGTATTTGTAAATGTTGGTACCAGTCTTGCTTTGCTGAGTGGAGCCTAACTAGTGCAGTGGCATGGGCAGAATTGAGGTAATTTATGAGAAACCCCTTCAGAACTGTGTTTCTAATGAAAGAGCAGTGGTTTGAAGCAGCAGTTCACAGAACAGCCTCTTTCCCGTGGATCCCAGCTAGAGAAGCTATGTCCCCACAGTTCATTCCTTTCTTGGTCCATTCTGAAACAAAGGATCTCCCCCAGCCTGCAGCCTGGGAGTGCTGATGCCACTGAACACCTCCAGGATTAAATGTACATGATCCAGTGCATTGTCAGGTTCATGTCCTTGCTCTCTCTGGAGTCATCTAATATATGCAAAACCCTGGCAGGTGTCCAGAAACACTCTTAAGCTTGTGAGCACTCTGGCATTGAAACACAAGCACTGGGGACCTTGAGGGTCCAACATCTCCAGGACAATTCACACTAAATGCAGTTCATCATGGAGAGCTTCCTTAATGATCTTGGTATCAGCCTGCAGGTGAATTTTAGCATCTTTTTAAATTATGTGCCTAGTTCTGTATTGATCCATTTTTTGAATTGCTTTATAGTTGTCTATAGTTCCTCCTTATAAATGCCTTTATTTCAAGTGCAGCCAGTGTTATTTATATACTCTTGCTGGCGTGGAGAGGGTCTTATTTACAACTCTGTGTTTCAGAATTGCCCAAGCAGTTTCACAGAGTCACAGGACGGTTTGGATTGGAAGGGACCTTAAAGATCATCTCATTCCAACCCCCTGCCATGGGCAAGGACACCTCCCACTAGACCAGGCTGCTCAGAGCTCCATCCAACCTGGATTTGAGCTCTTGTTTTCCACTTGCAGCTCATCTCAATCTTTATGCTAAAAGGTTTAAAATTAGTCCTCTCTCCTAATTTACTGTGATTTATTATGATGGCTGTGACTGCGTATTGTGCCAATATTTTTTCACCTGTATGTGCCTCACCCATCAGAGTGAATTATGGCATCAGTTAGATGGTGGCTGTGATTTCAAAAGATTAATCAGCTTGGAAAAAGAGAAGATGGAGTTTGGAAAATAAGCCTGGTGAAATTACAGGTAATTGAAGGTGGAATTAAAAGAAAAAGCATTATATATTATTACCACCATAATAAATGGTTACATTTATATAATTGATGATAGATGTCATCCACTCATTTTCTGAGAAATGGGATATTTCAACAGGTAAAATCTCTGCCTCTTCTGGATGGGCCCCTGCAGAATGTGATCCAGGGAAAGTGCACAACAAATCCTGTTTGATTTCCTTGATTACAGGTCGATCCCTTGTCTGCATTCATCCCTCCCAGCTCCGTGTTCCAGGAATGCTGCAGGGAATGGGCCCCAACAGGCCATTTCCTCTGATCCGTAGCAGTTACTGCCATCGGCTTATTGAAAGCTCTTTGCAACACACCAAGTAAATATTGGCTTAGCAACTGCCTGTTCATTTGTGTGCACAACAGACCATGATATTGCCATCTAAGCCTCCTGCACCAGCCCCTGGACAATCCCACAAGAGACTTCCATGGGATGGCTTCCCAACCAGCCTCACTGGCTGCAGAGCTCACATCTGATAGTCCCAGGTCTTTGGAGACCTCTGCCAATGCTGATGTTCCAACTTTTCTCTGATCATTCTAATTCCTTTCTGTAATTCTAATTTCTTTCTGTGCATACAAGTGAGAGACTTCAGACACAGTGGCTTTGCTTCCTCTCTCTGGCCTGGTTAAAATTCAAATGCATTGCAACACAACATCAAATTGGAGAGGCACAAACTGGGGAAGAAAATGAGTGTGATGGATGAGCTGAGACACAACCACGTGGATTGCAAACCACAAACTTCTCTGCAGCTCCCCACTTCTTTTGTGAAGGCAGGTGAAAGCCACAGAATGTCACGTGCTGGAGTAAGAGGATGATATCACTGAAATAAATGTGTGTCCATGCAATGAATAATAGTCCAGTAGGGCCCTGGCCACTGACACAAACCAAATAAGAGGGGAAATGGGGGTTGACGACTCTTTATAAAGCCAAGTAAAATGTGTTTAGTGGCAAATGAGGAAAATAATAAGCAAGACAGACCTTCTGCAGTGAAAGCTATTTGTTACTCAATTCCACTCTGAGCGCAGATAATTGGTGATTTCTCTATTATGTTCACAGGTGTTGAGGATCAGGGGCATGCACCATCAGCTGTGCATCCAGAAGATTGCTGGCTTCTTCCCAGAGATCTGAAATCCCATTCTTCTCTTTATCTTAATGAAGCTCAGAGAAGCCCCTTTATCTCTTCTAATAATGAACTGATACTACTGAAAATAGGAGCAGGAAACTTGGAGAAGGATCAGAGGCAGCAGGAAAGCTGTGGTTGGAGTCTGGCCATTCAGTCTTGAAGCAGGTAAGAGAAAAAGGCAAACTCAGCTTTCTGAATTTCCATGAAAGAAAGCTGGAAAGTGGGTCCTGGAAGAGATTTCAGAAAGGTCAGAGGGATGAAAAGAAACAAGCCCTTTAATGGGAAATGATCTTATATTCATAGACTCACAGACTGACCCTTTAAGGTCTGAAGGGACCTTAAAGCTCATCTTGTTCCACCCCTGCCATGGGCAGGGACACCTCCCACTAGCCCAGGTTGCTCCAAGCCCCATCCAACCTGGCCTTGGACACTTCCAGGGATCCAGGGGCAGCCACAGCTTGTCTGTAGCCTATTTGTGATGTTTTGTGGCACTCCCTGGAGAGAAATGTGGCTACTCTGCTCCTCCTCAGTTCTAGTGGAATTGGCAGTGCAGCTGAAGTCCTCCAGCCTTTCCCATCCCAAAGGGGTTTAGTTCTGAGAAAGGTTCGGTGTTTCAAAGAGATACAAAATCTTCTTGTGTCCTATGCTCCATTGAATCAGCCATAATAGAAATAAACCCTCTAATCTGAGATGTTGTGGGGCTCTCTCTGAGGAAAGCCAGTCTTCATGTGGCTGCCAGTCACAAATGAATTCAGTTATAGAACTCCCCTTTCCTGCCCCCTTCCCGTGTCCCTGAGGATATCCCAGGTCCTGCAATATGCATGAGCTGTAATTAGTACAGATCCCTTCCTGCCAGCACGTTTTACACGAGTGGCAGCCCTGCATGTTCACAGAGTGAAGTGACTCAGTTAAACGTGGTGCCACTTGGTATTCAGAGGGAGTGTTGTTTGTCTTCCCAGCGCTGCAATGATGCTGCAGCCTGTGGTCCCACAGCCCCCCGTGCATCCCAATGAGGAGCCAGGGCTGCTGCTCAGGCTCAGCCCCACCACCAGCCCTTACCCACTCGTGGACATGCAGACCTGCTGTCCTGAGTGGGGGCAGCACGAGTGTTTTCAGGGCTTTGGTGCAAATGAATGTTTGTAGCACAGCAGCAGGGCCACAGCCTGACTGAAAAGTTAAAAAGCAGCAGTCAGGGATGTAGTTTGCTGTCAAAGCAGCTGTGCCCACCTGTCTGAGGGCACAGTTTGGCATCTGCTCCCTCTGGACAGAGTGTTTTCAGGTTAAAGAAACAAAAGTTTCTTAAACATGTGCCTTAAGAGAATTTAAGATGACTTTAAACTCTGTTTATGAGGAGTTACTTTGCTGTTTCATTCAAGGGGGTCACAGGGCTGGAGCCAGGCTGGGAGAGCTGGGGTGTTCACGTGAAGAAGGGAAGGCTCCAGGGAGACCTGAGAGCCCCTTCCAGTGCCTAAAGGGGCTCCAGAAGAGCTGGAGAGGGACTTTTTATCAAGGCTTGTGACAACAGAACAAAGGGGAATGGCTTCCCACTGTCAGAGGGCAGGGTTAGATGGGATATTGGGAAGGAATTGTTGGCTGTGAGGGTGGGCAGGCCCTGGCACAGGTTGGACAGAGAAGCTGTGGCTGCCCCATCCCTGGGAGTGTCCAAGGCCAGGCTGGATGGGGCTTGGAGCACCCTGGGCTAGTGGAAGGTGTGTCTGCCCATGGTGGGGGTTGGAACTGGATGAGCTTTAAAGTCTCTTTCCACCCAAACCATTCTGAGATTGTATAATACAATCTCTTCTCAGGAGCCTCTGTGGTCAGCAATTATCCCTTTACAATTTTTTAATCAGCCATCACAGAGTGCTAAAACAGCTTTTAGAATCATTGGAGCTTGTGCTGGTACATTATAGGCTGAATTGTCTTTCCCAAATAGCTTTTGGTGCACTTGAAGTCTCTTCTGTTCAAGTGCAGCTTCTCTTTGGATCAGGCTCCGAAGGCGAGATCAGTGTTCTGGAGTTTTTTCCTGGCTCAGGAAAGTGAGTGGAAATGAAGAAGTTACTGGAAAGGCTGAGTCTTGAGCATTGCTCTCCCACTGCTGTTCACTGGGACTGGTGTATTTGCCAGTGCAAGTCCCCTCCCATGTACAGGTGGCTCAGAGTTCTTCCTTTACTACCCCAATGCTACAAAACATTTATCGTGGCACCAGAAGAGATTCCCTGGATAAAAGACCAATTCCTGTATGTTTTCCATGTAAGGCTTCAAAGGGATTTGCAATATTATGTATCAAATTAAGTTTGTTATTAATGAAGTGTTATTTAGCAAGAGGAGCACTATTTTCAGTGTGTATCTGTTTTCAGTTTAGCTGTTGAAATTGAATCTCTGTGAGCCACAAAATCGGAATCAAAAGGAAAGGATGACTAATTCCCTTCAGACAGCAGCAGCTCTGGATGCTTTTATTGTGGGGAGGGAAAACATCTATAAGGCTTTTTTGGTGGTGATATTTCAGTTAGATACATGCCTGAACTTGGATGATCAATTAGTTCTGATCTGACACTGAAAAATTAAATCCCCAAAGCACTGAGGCTGCCCAGAGAAGCTGTGGCTGCCCCATCCCTGGAAGTGTCCATGGCCAGGTTGAGCAGGGCTTGGAGCAACCTGGGATAATGAGGATTTGGGGATAGATCTTAAATACCACAGCTAATCCTGGCTGCAACGAGCATCATGGGTTTGACATGAAATGCTGTATTTTTAATTCATTTTTCTGAAATGAAGCAGTGTTTCAAGAGAGCGTGGAATAAAATAATACCCACGTGAAGGGGAACAGAATCATCTCAGAGGAGCTGAAAATACATGTCTGGTAGTTTATTTAGATGAATCAGCTTCTTCCATAGAGCAAATCTGTCTCACATCTATAAATGGATGTGATCTAGATTACAGATTTATTTCCCTGAGATATTTAGAGTTCTCAGTGTCTAGATTTAAACTTATTTTCTTGCCCTGTGGCCTGTGTTTTTTATTGCTAAAGCTATTTTGGCTTTTTAGTACCTGAAAGCAGGGCTGTGAAGATGATAAATACATCTAGGGCAGGTACCTGTGAAACCCGTGTTTTCTGGGCTGTAAATGTACATTTTCACTGGCACTGCTGTGTAAGCCTCTGGTATCCCCTGCCCTGTGCTTTATTCTTCCTCCTGCTATTTCATCCTCCACTCATTCCATTTTAGATGGTGATTTTTATGAACTGAGCAGTGTCTGTCCTCCAGTACACACATCCATTGAGTTTGGCATGTTCAACAGCACCCATTGATAGATACAAAATTATATTACATCCAGATTAATCTCTGACCACACTGGGGAAGTGTCACCATGTGCAGAGGGTCAGCCAAAGCTGGCAGATGCGCTCTGTTTCCATGGGTAGGTCCTGCAAAATACGAGTGCCTCACTCACCTGGGATGCTCTCTGCCTGGTTCAAGAGGCAACATGTAACTGGGCAGCTGTGCACTGAAAATTGGTTGCAATTACCAGTAAATATATTAATAAAAACACCTATTTAAATTGCTGAAAATGGGGGGGGGGGAACCCTCTTGTAACCTCTCATCCAGAAAAGTGAAGCAAGTCATGGAGTTTAATCTAAATTCAATGCTACCTTCAGCATCCTGAGTGATCCCACGCTGCCCATGGGGGAGCTGGGATGGGAAAGCCTTCACAGAAGCAACCAGCTTGGTAACTTTGCTCTGAAAGGCTTCTTAGGGCAAGTAAATCTTGATTTTTACTGCTTTGGTAATCAGATCTTGCAAGAGCAATAATGAAACTTCAGTTTCTAGAAGTTGTCAGCAGTTGTAACCAGAACTGTCCAGTCCTAAATAAATTCTTCCATCTTTCTGACTTTCATAGTGGGGTACAACCATATTTTCTGGGTTGTGCCTTTTACCTGACAATCATTGCATAGTCAGCAACAGAACTTCCATTTCTCAATGCCAGCTGTTATAATTTATCTTTCCTTTTTTATTTTCCCCCACTTCTTTATTGCTAGATATTAACTTCCCTCTCACACTCCTTGTTTAAATTACCCTGGATGAGTTGATCCTGAGCCTCAGCCTGCTGGATGCTGCCCACAGAGGAGAGGGGGGCTCTCAGGAGGCAGCCCTGGGCCATTAAAAGTTGTTCTAATATATTAAAAACTTCTTGTAATGGAGTCTTCATTAATTCCTCAAATAACTTCTTCTAGCCTTATGTTTAACAAAAAAAAAAAGGCTTTTAAAAAGTTCTTTCTGGTACGTAATTAGATTTTCCTTCCTGCAGTTTGAGGTCTCCAAATCGTCCCTGTCCTTCCATGGTCCTGGACAATGGGTGATCCCCTTTTTCTAGTGCAACAGCCTTCAGGGAATAGGCACTGTTGTCCCAGCTTTCCCCACTTCCCTCTGTGCTAAAATAACCCAGAGCTATGCCTTGTTGTCTCCTAGATCCACAGATTTTCTGGACCTCTCTCCAGCACTGTAAATGTACATATCTGTGTGTGTGTAAATACATTTATATGTCTATTTTTATATATGTAAATATATCCTTAGCTCTTGGGTTTTCTGAAAAAGTAGCACCTAAAATTCTCCCCGTTTCTAAATCTGTCTCCACTGGCAGGTAGTGCCTCCAAAATCCACATCACCAGGTCCTTTCCATCATCCAGATGGTACCTGAAGCCAGGAGGGCCCTGCCCACCCACACCCTCCCACTTGGGCAGTAAATCACAACCATCCACCTGCTCTGCTCCTCTCCTGACAGGTTTCATCTTGACAACTAATTAGGAGAAGGTCTGTCTAAACCCCAGATATATTAAATCACCTGCATCTTCTCCTGCGAGGGGAGCTGGGATGTGCTTTGTTCCTGGCCAAGGGTGTTGTGGCCACTGCTCACCTTTGTCCCCTTTTGCTGCTCAGCAATAATATTTTATTATTCCTGATTATTTTTTTTCTGGATGGAAACAATGCTGTCACGTTTTTCTGGTGTCCCTCAGTGTTCAGGGTTTGAGGTTCACTGCTCAGATTTGCAAACACCCTTCTCCTCCCATTATGAGCCATTTCAGAGACAGCTCCTACCCTTCTGTCCTTGGTGTTAATTATCTGCCTGACATCTTTAATAAGACTAATTAAAGAATGTATCAAACATACTGGCCTTCTTGACATTGCTGAAATCTTTCTCTAAAGAATTGATATTTCCCTCTGCTTTTCCTTTAATCTTTGGCTCTGGCAAGTGGCTTCTTGCTGTAGTATGCCTTGGAATAGGTTTTTATTATTATTATTATTTTATGATTTTTTAAGAATTTTTGTCTTTCCATGTTTGTGTGATAGTACTGTTCAGTGCTCTTGATTCTGCTAGTTGCTCATAAAAAATGATATATTCATATGTATGTATATAGTGATATGTCATGATAGCTCCTGTGATCTTTTTCCCTCTAACTTTTCAAGAATATTTGTGAGAAAGTGTGTGATTTCTTAATATACCAAATAATATCTTTCCTTTTTATCTCTTCCTTTCCTTTCTGAGTAACCTGCGCCCTCTCAGTATCCCTCAATAATCAGCAGAGAGCTTGGAATGGAAAAGAAAATAAAACATTCATATAAAAAGGAAATTTAGTTATAATTAGAGCTTAGTTTTTGCTCTGCTTGCGACTGTTTTTAAGGGCAGGAGCAATCTTTGTAATTGGGTAAGTATGAAGTGTGTTGCTTTTCAAATGAGTTTCAGTAATTAAATAAGGATTTCTAAAGGGCAGGGTCACATTGCCTCACTTCCATGAATTTTTTATACAAATATACAAGAAAATTTAGCTGATACTTTTGACCAGTTGTTGCTTGGACAGATCAGGATGATATTTATGGCTTTAAATGTTAAGATCAGACACCCCTTTGTGCTAGGAGGTTTCTGCACTTCCATTGCATGCACTGGCTGCAAACCCCAAGAAAACTTCTTAGGTTTGACTCACACTATGAAGAAATACAACTTTTAAAGGTGTCCGTTAAAAGTTCAAAGAAATAGTGAGAAAATTTGGAAGGTAATCCCAGAATCCCAGAACAATTTGGGTTGGAAGGACCTTAAAGCCCATCCCCTCCCACCCTCAGCCATGGGCAGGGACACCTTCCACTAGCCCAGGTTGCTCCAAGCCCCGTCCAACCTGGCCTTGGACACTTCCAGGGATGCTCTTGAGTATCAAGTGCCTGGCAGTTTTAATTTATGAAGAAAGGATCGTAACTGTGGTGGTACAATTAGAAATAAGCAGTTCTGGTGGTGATGGCTTGGCTTTGGGTTGAACTGAGCCCATCAGACCTGGCTCTCTGATGGATGCTTGCAGCAAACAACACTGGGACTTTGTTGTCCTTGAGTTCATGTCCATGGACCAAAACACAGGAAAGAAACAATGACAGTTGATTTTGAAGGAAATTTCTCCTAACTTGTAACTTGGATCTTACTGATGAATTCTCAAGTAAGCTGCTATGTCCTCAGCCTCCTGAAATTTCCCTTTCCAGGGGCTGTATCTGTGGTGTTGCCCTCCTTCACCCCTGCTGATGCTCCAAAGCAGTGACCCAGTTGTCCTGCTGGGAGCTCTAAGGGTGGGATCAGAACTCTTTGTAATGAATTGAAAATGTGGGGAAAAAATAAAAATCCATGCCGAGTGCTCTGTGATTTGCACCCCAGATTTCAGTGTTCAGAGCACAGATGTGTGAGAGTATTTTAATGAAGATGTCCAGAGCAAGACTTGCTATTGCAGCAGTTTCTGCTTCCCGCAGGTAATGAGCTCAGACACAGGACCTGCTGTTATCTTTGCTGAGTGACAGTGGGCAGGAGATGCAGCACTCAGCTGGTTGTCATGGGGATGCCAGGCTCTTCTCCAGGAGCCCCAGTGAACTGCAGAGCTGTGGGAAAGCCTGTCCTTCTCCTTTAGCCTTTCAAGGGGTCGTTTCCCTCAGTTTTAGTCACACTGGTACAAAATAGCAAAGTAACAGGTCCTTTTTCTCACTGCTTTGCTGAGGAAAATGGGGAAGCCACGACGCTGTTGGGCAAATGGGGTTTGAGTTCATTGCTCACCTAAAACCTGAGCTTTGCACATAAACCATGACCTGCAATCCTTGCTGCAGGAAGCTGGCAGCATATGGGAGAAATCCTGCTGGTTTAACTCAGCTATTTCCAGCTACAGGAGAGAGGCTGTGCCAGAAACCTTAGAAGGGTCGGACTTCCATGGGCTTTGCTGCCCTTTCTGGCAGTCCCTACAACATGCCATGCCCTGAGTAGTGTGAGGCACTTGCAAAGCCCAGTAGGACGTTTAATTGGAGTTAGAGAGACCTCTAATAATCCACTCGGTCACACCTTTGTCCCTGCAAGGTGAAGCTTTTGGAATGGGGGCTGTGTTGGGGCAGATCAGAACCTGCTGGTTCCTCCACCGGCCGGGTCTTGTCAGGTGTGTTAAAAGGTAATGACAATTAAACAGTTTTGTAATATGTTTCTGGTGATGCCTCACAGGCAGAAACCTCTCTCTGTAATGGAAAGAATGTAAATTCTTGTTGCCTTGGCATCAGCCTTGTACAAAGATCAAGCTCATGCCCTCATGCCTTGCCCCATTATCCACAATGCCGGGTCTGAGATTAATGTGAATTACGCTCTTGGCTTTGTCTAATCAGAAGTGCTCTCAGAGGATGGTTATTTCAGAGAAGCCCTAATAAACAGTGATAATAATATGCATTTCCTGGAAAAGAGGCTACTCTTAATGCTCCATTAGGACTTGTATAAATACAAAAGTTCTGCCTGAGAACATTAAGTCTATCGGGTCTTGTGTGTATATGTCTTCCATTTCCACTTTTAAAAAGTGGCATTACAAAACCATAGCCCTGCTTAAAATAATAATAATAAAAAAGCAGGTGTAATGGTGGTGCTCTTCAAGAATAAATTAGAAGTCCAAACTCTAAGAACAGGCAGTTTTACATCTGTGTCCTGAAGCTGAGGTTGAGTCCAGCAGGGATGATCCAGCAAGGGAATTCCTTGTCTCAGTCCTTCTCTCTTGTAAATAAAACTTGAAGATGAAGCCTCCCTGAGTCTCACACATGAAATAAAAACATGCACCACCTTGGAAACAGATTCCTGTCAGGAAACAGGCATAGCTGGAATTCCAGCAGGAGAAATGCATTCCAGCCTTAATGGCAAATACATCTTATCTCAAAGTGCTGTCACTATAAATTATGACTGCATTAATTATATTGCATTTAAATGAGATGCACTATCAATATTTCCCCAAAGTGCATCTTTTGAAAGCCTGTTTTAATTTGTAGAAGCCAGACTGTAAATTAATGAAAACCAGCCTAGAAAAAGCATATATTGGTGCGTGGCAATGTATAGATTTCATTTCATTGGATTTTAATGATGGTGGCCTAATTCAGGGAAAATATCCACAATGAGAGGTATGTGATGGAGCCAGAGTAGTTACTAATCCCTGTCACCTGTTTTTTCTTTGCTTTTCTCATGTTTTTTGGGGCTTTTTTGTGATTTTTTGCATTGCTTTATTGACTCTGAAAGCAATAGAGCATTTTTCTGCTCTGTCTAAACTAATTGCTTATTTTTTATTTCTTAATTAGAAGTTTGATTTCACTGTCACCACAAACTTAGTGTTGGAAAGGACAGATCCACTGACATCTCCCAGATCTGGGCACTGAGGAAGATGATAAATGTTACATCCTGGGACAGGTACTATACATGTTCTAGAGGGAAAAAAGGCAAAGATATATTGTTGAAATGTATTGTTTGCTTCATTTTTTTTTAAGATATAAAAATCTATCAATGCCTAACTTTCTCTAGGCTCAATAACTCACTGGCTGGTGGGCAGCTCTGTGCAGGGAGGATATTCAGGTCTGGCTGCACATCACTGAATGTTGCTTTAGAAGCTGCAGCACGTTGAAGAAATGCCTTTCCAGATCTCTTGCAAACTAAGGCACCAGCTCTGCACAACAAATCCTCTTTCAAGCCATTTGTCTGTCCATATTCTGCTGGTTACAGCACAGGATTGCCCCAGTATTGACTTCCTAAGGCTTTATTCTCTCTGCTGTGTAGGAGAGAAAAAAGGGCATTTTAAAATGGTTCAGGAGCATCAAAGGACTGAAATTATAAAAAGCACCTCTCTGTGAGGTTTTTACACTACTGTGATGAAAAATTACGAGGCATAAATTGCAAACATTTCATTTGTAAACTTAGAATTTCCAAAAATACAGGCTAAGACTAATTGCCCAGGCTAAGGAGACCACTTGCACTGCAGTTTGTTCACTGTGAAATGAGGAATAAAAAGGAATAAGTTCCTTTTGTGTCTTTGTCTCCTTTCAGACTTTCCAAACAACTATCTTTGCCTCTTAAGATTGAAATTCAGGAAGGAAAATACCACATATTGGCAGTGCAGTGGGATTGCAGAGAAATGCCTCTAGTGCCAAGGGTACCATCAAGGTCTCTTTGTGCTTTGTGATGTTTATTATAGAACTCACTGATTTTGTGTGTTAAATTCCAGCTGTGAGCTGGGAATGAACTGTTGCTGCTCACACGTGCCTGCAAAGGGATCACAGCCCATAGGCAGCCCAAACTCCCTCTGAATCCATAACATTTCCAATGGACTGAGATTAAGGTTTGTTATTAGATTGTTCTTCTTTGTGAGCCAGGTCTACACTTCACCCCACTTGAATTTTATTATCTAAATGCTTGTCTTGATCATTTTTTCTTTGCATTTTTGTCTCCACCAATGTAGTTTAGTCTCCAACCAGCCCGTGTTGCTTGTGTGGGTGGGCTGAACTGCTCTCTGAAGCACCACTGAGCACGGCAGGAGAGCAGGAAACTGGTTTAGGTACAGCCCAACTCCAACCTGAAGAAGTGAATCCTTAGCTGCCAGCACGTGTTTTGGAACCTTTTGAGCACTGGGTTCTGAGCCTTTGGAGCCTTCTGGCTTCCTGGCGGGCCACAGGGGCCCAGGTGACTTGTACTTGAGAAAATCTCGCTTGTGCTCCTGTAGGGGCACTTCATTAGAGACTAATTACAGTGATGGAGGTTGTTTTAGTTTCTACGGTGGCTTCTCAATGAGTTGTTTTTCCCCAGTTCTAGGTATGGCTTTGATTCTGCAAATAAAGGGAAGCTTTATTTGCCATGCTGAGTAGAAAGTCAGTGTTAATGTACAAACTATAAAAAATTGCTGCTCTGTGTAAAATATTGCTGCAGACAGACTGAATTCTGTTTGTATTCTGCACATGGAACACAACTAAAGGCCTCTATTTCAGTGATGATCAGTCTATTTTTCTTCCTACCAGGCTATTGAGCACTATCACTTTTCAGCTGGGATCACTGAACTGACTTACCCTTTTTTTCTCCCTAAAAGCAAATGGTAAAATTAAAGATAAGAGTATTGTTCCTGATTATTTCTGCTTCCTGTTTCTATCAGGAAAAGTCTTATTAAATTACCACTGGTGCAAAGGCAGCCATCTGTTTTCCCTGATTGTAACTTTCCCATGTCCACCTGCATCCTATATCATCCTGCTTTTGTGATCCCTGGGGAGATACAAATTTTGCTGTGTGGTTCAGTTTGTCCCTTTCCAATCAAGAGATAAACAGGAATGGAAAGAAATGTTTCCCTTGGAAACTCCTGGGCTTTCCCAGAGCCCTGTGGAAGTGCTGATATTTTCCTGATCATTGATCACTGGGAAGGCACCGACACCTCCTCAGGTGGGAAGATCTCTGTACCACATTGTAAATCTGAGTATCTCCGAGGTCAGGATGTCATTGCACTTGGGTGGTAACAGATGTTATGAGATACTCATGTGATTATTTACCTTCTTTAGTCACTGATATCACTGAAATGCTGCTGATAAGAACATCCACCCCACGGGCTGGGGAGCAATACTGCTGGGGGACAGGATCTGCAGCAGCCCCTGTTGGAGCTTTGATTTCTCAGCAGATAGCATTTTTATGGCAGCTCTGTTCCAAATTCACCTCAGCCTATTAGAAATAATAACCATGTTTAAGACAGTACAGATAAAACACTTCTGTGGAGTAGTAAGGTGTGACTAGATTAATTTGTTTGTGACTGTTTTATTTGTGCATCTTTTATGAGGGTAATTACAACCTTCCCCCTGGATAATGGGAAGCAATTGTGTGTTCAGGCTCAAGGAGGGAAGGGGGGTCAGGATGGGTGTCAAATCCTCTGTGCTGCATTTCACTGCCACACACCCAGTTACAGGGTGTTTATTGTCCTACAGATCAGTGGGAATGTGCCCTCCTCATCCCACAGGGCTGGATCCATCCCTGCCTGGGGGCCAAGAGTGACACTGAGCAGGTGTGACCGAACCACAGGATCAGGGAATAGGTTGGGTTGGAGGGGAACTCTGAAAGCCCATCTCATTCCAAACCCCCTGCCATGGGCAGGGACACCTTCCATAGCCCAGGTTGCTCCAAGCCCCCAGCCTGGCCTTGGACACTCCCAGGGATCCAGGGGCAGCCACAGCTTCTCTGGGCAACCTGTGCCAGGGCCTGCCCACCGTCCCAGGGAAGTTTCTTCCTTATGTTTAGACTGACTCTGTCCTCCTTGAGCTTAACATCATGGCCCCTTGTTCTGCTGCCACAAACCCTGATAAAAAGTCTCTCTCCAGCAATCCTGGAGCCTTCCCATCTCCATGTGAACCCACCAGCTCTCCCAGCCTGGCTCCATAGGGAAAGTGCTCTAGTCCCCTGAGCAGCTTTGTGTCCTCCTCTGGGTTGTTCCAACACACCCATGGCCTTCTCATGTTGGGGACCCCAGGGCTGGAGGCAGCACTGCAGGTGAGGTCTCACCTGAGCATAGCAGGGGGGTAAAACCCCTTCCCTCAGCCCACAGAGCTGGGGATGAGCCCAGCACACAGCTGGTCTCTGGGGTTCCAGGCTGGGTCCTGTCCAGGGTTTCATCCACCAGCACCCCAAGTCCTCCCCCTCGGGGCTGCTCTTGGTCCCTCCACCCCCAGCCCACACTGGCACTGGATCATTTTGAGAATCAAGGACAAATGCATGTTTTTATTGAGTTTGTGCACTGTGAACGAGTTTTGTTTTCCAGTATAAGTGTGTTTTCCCCAGAGGTGTGTGGGATGTGTGTGATTTACAGCAGGGAGACTGAAAAGGACAGTCAGTGCATATCCCTGTACAGGCAGCAAAACAACATTGTCTGTATAGCACATTATGCACAAAAGCACAATGTACACACCCCAAAATTAAAACTATTTTAAATGTAGTGCTACACTTAATCTTTACTCCTCATTGATTTCCCTTTGCCCAGGTGTGTTTTAGCTATTTAAGTAACATCCTGCCTCAGCTGGCACATTCTTGTGCTCCTCAGCAGCTGTTTGTGTCACAGGCAGCAGGTAAAGCATTTCAGCCCCTCATTTAGATGCGTTTTGATACGGAGGATTGCAAGTTCAATTTTTGCTAATGGAATTGGCAGTCACACAGGCACTGAAGGGAGATACAAGCCAAAGCTCCTGGCCTGCCTTTAAAGAAGCAGGACTGAAGCCCTTGAGAATGTCCCTTATTTCTGGCCTGACAGGGCAGAGGGAAATGGCACCCACTGGGCTGGTCTGAGACAGGGACCTGAAATGAAACCCCCTCCCTTCCAAGGACAGGTGGGGAGTGGGATTTCCTGGTGATACACAGACCAGCAAAGTCCGTAAGACCCATTTCTCACATCCTTAGAAAGCTTTTACCAATATTTTAATAATCTGATCTTTATAAGAATCACTTTTTTTCCTTCCTTTCTTCAGTTAGCAGCATCAGACAATGCAGGACTGCAAATTCTGTTCACCTCAGAAAGGTGACCTCTCATAGAGCACATGGATATATTAGGTTTGGTAAGAATCTCTTTATTTTTTTCCTGTAACTTTGACTCAAGATTGGCTGATTCATTTAAACTGTTGTTTAGTCCAAGGAGACGTGGTGGAAAAGCTGTTTGAAATACCAGCCTGGAAAATGCCAACCTTAAGCTGCACCTCAATCCTCCAAAGCCTCTGCAATCCAAACCAGGTGAGAGAGCAACTTATCCAAGAGCTTTTGGTGAGAACTGGAGGTGACATGTTGTATTTTCATGTGCATCTAATATCCTGGGTGGTACTAAATTACTGCTAATTGAGTGCAGAGTTGGGGGATTATTTATGACTTGGTCCTGTCAGAGTGACAAAAAGCAGCCTTGAGGTGCTGCTGGCTCTGCTCCCCCCACACTTCCCATATATCCTCAAGGCTATTGCCTCTGTCTGCTGTCACAGGCCAACATCAGCATTTCCATCCCATTACCTTCAGCCAGGAGCATTCCCTTAATTCCTGCCTTGTTTAGTTCTAGACTATAAATAACACTAACAGCTCAGGAAACCGAGTCTTGCAGGGCCCTGCCCTGGAGGCTACTCCAAACGTGGAAATTTCACTGGTTTGACAGTTTTTACAGACCAACATCTCATCTCGGATAATCATAATGCCGGCTGGAAATCCGCAATTACGGCCCACTCGGAGCTGGGCCACGACAGATGAGGAATAATGTGGAGTACTCCACTGGAGGGAGTGCACTGAGAGTGTTTGTCAGGCCATTTGCTCGCTATGATTCTTATTCTGGCTTCCTCTCCCCAATTCCCCAGTCGGTATGATGGGAAAATAAATACAGATATTTATGCCCATTTCTGGGAATGCAGTTGTCTCGGCACATACGGCACCCAGGAGGGCTGTAAGGAATAAATGAGTGATCTATGGGGTGGATATGCCAGCCAGGATGCATGTCTGTTTGACTGCTCCTAAGGAGCTAAATATTTTACATGAGGAAGGTTTATGATGCTGTGAATGCCACTGATATGTCAAAGGAACAAGAAGCTTATGGAGCTTGCAGGGGTTTATTCCTCAGCCTGCCGGGGAGCTGTGGGGGGATGGCCAGTCTGTGGGTCCTGCAGTCCCACAGAACCTCCCCACAAGTCATGAACCCAACATTTAGGTGATATAAATTCACAGAAATCTGGAATATCAAAATCAAAAGCCATATGGGCAGCAGGGCAGGGGGGGATTCTGCCCCTCTGCCCCTCAGGTGAGCCCCCACCTGCAGAGCTGCCCCAGCCCTGGGGCCAGCACAGC
>JAWWMP010000011.1:3179343-3207907 GCA_035047865.1 Dendrocincla tyrannina | reverse complement strand
AGCCCTGGGGCCAGCACAGCAAGGACATGGAGCTGCTGGAGGGTCCAGAGGAGGCACCAGGATGGGCAGAGGGATGGAGCAGCTCTGCTGGGAGGGAAGGCTGGGAGAGATGGGATTGTTCAGCCTGGAGAGGAGAAGATTTAGGGTGACCCAGTTGAGGCCTTCCAGGACCTGAAGGGGCTACAAGAGAGATGGAGAGAGACTATTTCCAAGGGATGGAGTGACAGGACAAGGGGAATGGCTTCAAACTAAAAGAGGGCAGGTTTAGATTGGATATTGGGAAGAAATCCTTCCCTGGGAGGGTGGGTAGGCCCTGGCACAGGGTGCCCAGGGAAGCTGGGGCTGCCCCTGGATCCCTGGAAGTGTCCCAGGCCAGGTTGGACGGGGCTTGGAGCAACCTGGGCTATGGAAGGTGTCCCTGCCCATGGCAGGAGTGTAACTCAATGGGCTTTAAGGTCCTTTCAACCCAAACCACTCCATGATTCTATGATTCTCCTGAGCTTGAAGGGAATCAGTGAATGCTGCCCCTGCCCCTGCACAGGACACCCCCAAGAATCCCACCACGTCCCTGGGAGCGCCGTCCAAACACTCCTTGAATCCTCCATCTCTGCTGATGTGAAAGGAGCAGGGCCAGTTTTTAGCTGTAATTAGGCAACCCTTCCCTGCTCAAGGCAGCTGCTGGTGGGTTGACAACTCATTGATGCCGTGGCTGGGATGTGCAAATGAGGAAGAGACTGTGTTGTGCTTGTTAAAGAAGGCACTAGAACTCTCTTCTGACCACCATCTGCCACCTTGTTTGCTGGGTGTGATCATTAGTCAATGAATGGATCTCCTGAAAGTCCGTGATTAATCTCCGGGATACGATTCTCTCTCTCAGGATGAAGGATGGCAGAATTTAGCTCGTTAGAATAAAATTGTGTGAATGTGCAAATTCTCTTCAAAAGGGATTGGGATTCATAAAGCAGCTCAGGACAAAACTGGGGAAATGAGCTGTGGCTTTTTGTGAGGCTTATTTGCAAACACAAGCTCCTTGATAAAAGCTGGGAGTATCTCTTGTAGATAAGCAGTGACTAAAACAGCACCGTGGTGGTGCTTAAAGGACCTGTAGAAGCCACACAAAGTCTGAAGGCACTTATTAATGAGGGCCACTGATCTCAGCAAGCTGGTGGGAGGCTTTTCTTTTGAGATGGTAGAAGGAATATTTCCTTGACAGGTGTTTTGAAGTATTTCCTGTACACTGACTCCGCTCAATTTGTCTATAATGAGTAAAATGAAACTTAGGGATCATTTAAGGGTTATTAATGGCCCTGATTTATTAATTATGCAGCAAACTTTAATTTTCTCTTCCTAAAAAAACCCCCAGTTCAATTAGAGACGTAGGAGTTTTTAATTGTGTGTTGGAATAGCTTTTCGAACAACAAAGCATTAAGTCTCGTTACGGGTCCATTTCACTTTTTATGGGAGATAATTTGACCATAACTGGTACTGACAGGGAATTTAAATAGTCTAAACCCAGCCTGGCAACAAACACAGAATCAGAATGTGTTCATGCTGCAGCCCATGGAATTGTCCTCAAGTCAGGGAGGTCCCACAGCATTCACATCCCAGCACGCTGGGCTTTGTGCTGGTGCCTTCAGCTGGTTTCTGTCTGGGGGGTGGGAAATATATTCTCTGTTTTGTCTGGCCAGTCTTTGAACCCACATCTCATGTCTATAAACCAATTTGAAAATATGCAGATTTATTTACTATATTCAAAGATATCTGTCCACAGGGCTATTGATTTATATTTTCCCTCCTCTCTCCATCTATATTCGCTTTCACCAGTTCCTTTCAATCCTATAAAGAAAACTGTTTACGCAGAGATTTACTTTGGAGCATCGTGTTCATGAATAGAAAATAACGTTCTGAAAGGATATTTTTTGTGCTGTAACTCCTGCATTTCCCACTGCACAGGGGAATGAATCCTTCCACCTGCAATATGTCTTTCCTGGGGATGGGATTTATTTGCAGGTTTGTGCCAGGCAGTGTTTGGGAAGTGACTGGAACAATGAGGTCATGCACAGCAGAGGCAGCTTCAGTGCAGGATCTCTCAGCCCAGTTTGTGTGTTAGGAGGAATGTGGAGTAAACTGGAAGGTTTGCAGTCCCTGGGAGGTGGCTGATGGCAGGCTGGGATGCTCAGGCTGGGGCTGGATCCACGATATCCACGATGAAGGAGTCAGGATCTCCAGGAGGTCAGGCAAGAGAAAGTATGGAAAATACGGGCAGAGCACAGGGAAATCAGCCCTCTTTAATTGTTATTCCCTAACAGGACAAAAACAAATGAATCAGGTTTTACGTGTGGCTTTAATTCTTGTTGTTTCATTTAGTTTGATTTTAGCAAAGGGAAGAATGGAGCCAAGCTTCCAGCTGGAGCTCTGAGCTGTGGAGTGAAGCCCACAGAGCCCCTTGAGGAGTGTCCAGCCAGGCAGCCCAAGGAGAACTATTTCCCACTGCCACCCACCTAGGGAGGAGGAGACTGTTCCTTATCAGTCCTCAAGGTCAGGATGGCAAGGGATGGTCCTCAGGAAGCTTCCAGACTCCTCCTGTCCCTGTTCAGACACCTGGTTTGGGTTTTTTTTCCCTCTGCAAATGTTCTTTGATTGCTGGGTCTCAGCCCACTCTCCATGCAGCTGTACCAGCCTTTCTGTGCAATATCTTAGGAACAACTTTTCCCTCTTTAGGCAGTACTTGGGTAGAACTATGAAATATAAATAAAAAGCAGCTGTGGCATGGGAGTTATTCTGACTTCTAAAAACAACACTTTTAAGAAGTGCTCTGGTAGAAATAAATACTGTGGCTCTACAGATGTCTCAGGGGAAAGATGTGCTTTCTTCCTCTCTTTTTTTCTTCCAGGAAAAGGATGACAACTGATATATTTATATATAGGAGAGTCTGCCGATTTTATTTGAAGACTACAAGAAATTATTCAAGCTTCAAGCAACCCTTTGCTTCGTATTTTTAGGAAGAAAATCAGCAAATTGAAAATCCTGCCTCTCATAGGAAGGATGCTGCAAAAAACAAGTGCAAGAAAAAAGGCTGAAGAGCACATGGAGAAAAGAAACTTCTTTTCTTGAAGAAGAATCTCT
Organism: Dendrocincla tyrannina; assembly: GCA_035047865.1. Lineage (NCBI taxonomy): Eukaryota > Metazoa > Chordata > Aves > Passeriformes > Dendrocolaptidae > Dendrocincla > Dendrocincla tyrannina. The sequence continues at coordinate 3,204,781 of JAWWMP010000011.1, read as the reverse complement.
TCATTTTGGAGAGAAACAGTTATTTTACTTGTAAGTAACTTCTACAAGGTGGGTTTATGCAGTGCTGTGCTTTGACCTATTATGTCAAAATTGGGTAAAAAGCCAAGAAAAGAGGATGTTTCAGACCAAATTTTTTTGAGAATGACAGCAGACAAGATTTATGTTTCAAGATTGAAATTGCCTTCAATTTGAACCATTTGTCTGTTAAATGAGCAGAAAATGTATTTTAAGTAAATTCATGTGCTTTCTCAAGTTTCCCCTCCCCATCTCCCCGTTAGGAACTGAACCATCATGTGATGGGCAAAGAGGAAATGGAATTTCCCAGCAATGTCATCTGCATCATGAAAATGAGTTAAAATTGAATGCTGTTGTTTGTGGGGTTAATTCTGTATGGGAGAAACGACTTGTTAAAGACTGAGCAGCAGCAAAAAGAATACAGAGTAAACCCCATTTTTAATATACCTTAAATCCAAAATCCAATTTCAGAGCATTCCCTCTAGATTTCCCTCCACAAAGCAGTTAGAAATCAGCTCTGCATTGGGCCCAGGTTTATTATTCTGGGAGGAAAACAGAAAATGGCTAAACAGATGTGGTTTTTTCCAAGGAATTGCCATTTTTCTCCTCTTCCCAACCATGGTATCCAGCTGGTGGAGAAGTATGAGCCTCTTCTCCAGCTCCCAGCCCAAGGGGTGCCTTGGCACAGAGTTCCTCCTGCAAGTTTTAAAAGTGCCTAAAAGAGAAATGGATGAAGTTGTTCCACTTTTGGTACATTTTTACAAGCACAGGAAAAGGAAACTAGCTTTTGGGTGTTCCTGTAAATATTTCACTCCAAAGTGGCCTCCTGAGGGATTTTCTCCTTTGTTAGAGCCAGATTCCTCAGAACCACTGCTTTTAGTAGTGGGATCACATCAACATGTCCTACTTTCCAGTTCTGCAGCGATGGGAGGCATTTCTTACTGTATGTTCTTTTTTGGAGACATTTATGGTAATGCAGAAACCTCTACACCAGTTACTAATTTTTACATAATTAAAATTTCATGAAAAAAAAAGGATGATTAGAAGCCTTATTATGCAAGTGGAATTTCTGCCTCACTTGCTAAACATCGTGTATTTGTATGATTGGGTTGTGTCAAATACGATGTGCAAATGGCCATTTACCTGATCTGAGCCCCTCCAAAATCATGAAGAAACGGGGCTTGGAGCAACCTGGTCTGGTGGGAGGTGTCCCTGCCCATGGCTTTAAGGTCCTTTCCAAATCCAAACCAGTCTGTGATTCCATGGCTCAGGCTAAGGAGGGACCCTTTGGGTTTTCAGTTCATACCCAAAAGGGGTTTCAATTTTTTTGGCAGAATTCAGAGAGGAGAGAAACTGTTCAATTCCAAAGCACCATGAAGAGGTGAAGTGCTAAACAGCTATTTTAGATGGATATTGGGAAGGAATTGTTCCCTGTGAGGGTGGGCAGGCCCTGGCACAGGGTGCCCAGAGAAGCTGTGGCTGCCCCTGGATCCCTGGGAGTGTCCAAGGCCAGGTTGGACGGGGTTTGGAGCACCCTGGGCTGGTGGAAGGTGTCCCTGCCCATGGCAGGGGGTGGCACTGGATGATCTTAAAAGTCCCTTCCAACCCAAGCCATTCCATTACTCTGCTCCTCAGCTGGCACCAATAAACCCTTAATTCTGCATCCTTCCCTCAAGGTCTGCCCCACACCAGATTTACACACATATACAGCTATATCAACATTTTAAAATAAATATATAAACAGTGTGCATATGAAAAATGTCCCCCCCAAATGCTTTTTCTCTCACAGTTCTGCAGCTCAGACAAAGACTGAAGGAACAGCCCGAGCAGAAGGTGGGAACTGCTCCTGGATCAGGACACACAGATCCTTCCTGACCTGCAGGGAGCCAGGAGGGATGTGGCTTCTGGGCAGGTACAGATTTATGTCAGCTCACAGTTTTATATCTGATTTCACAGGCATTTTGGCTCAAAGTGATCCCCAGGTGAGTCTTGGTATCATCATTTCAAATGACATCTCAATATTCCAGCAACAAATGATGCATAGCACCTGATTTTTTCTCAGTACAGGCTTGTTTTCACAAACCCAAGTAGTAATTAGCACTATTAATTATCTTCAAGAGGCTGGCCCAGTTTCCCAGCACTTACTGTGCTACCTGTGTCCATCTCATTTGGGAAGAATCCCACCACAGCAGGCAGTTCTGGCTTTAACTGAAGTGAAGCTGGGTTTAGGAAAGAAAGGGAACTTTTATTTCCCCTAAAAGATAGTAAGGAGAAAAAAACCCACAAACATGTTTTCGCTGTGCACATCTGCTCAGAGGTTCTGAACACTTTTGCCTCTAAGTGTATTATCTGCCTGGCAGAACAATATTAGAAAGATTGGATGAGAAAAATTGACTTATAGAAGCACAATTCCATTTGGTTTTTCAGTAAAGCTGGGCTTGTAAGGTGTGTTTAGGTCACTGAATATCCGAGCCCTCGAGGAGACCAGTGCCATGAATGAGCCTGACTTTGTGCTTCTCCCTCAGAAACACTTTGGGGGAAAGACAGTGGAGTGGTGCTCAGAAAACCTGTGTCCTCCTGAGCTGCTGGAAGATAAGGAGACCTTCATTATATTCTCATTACTCCAGCTCTCAGCACAGAAAGGCAAGAGAAATAAAGGTCACTAGCTTTTACCATCTGTGCTAAAAAGAGATGAAGGTAATAGAGAACTCCAAGATTTATTGCTTAGCAGCTGATTTGAGGCTTCATGGAAGGAGTGAGGCTTCTAATCCGACCTCAGCAACAACTTGCTTTGTCAAGACATGTTCCAGATCCTGCCAGATCTGATGGAAACATCAGAGCTCCTTTCATCAGGCCCTGGGTCAGGCTTTCCAGGTGAGCTGAAAAAATGAGCCTGGAATACTGACTTCTGGATGTGTTTGACCAAAGAAAAATGGTTTTAATTTGTAAAGTACATCCAAGGGGATGAGGGGAAAATGATCTTGGATATTGTCCCAGGTGATTTCTGGCCAGGTGTGGTGTTTAATAAGCTGAGAGACTCCCCTCAGTCCATTTGGAAAACATAAACTTTGTTCCACTGACAAAGAACTGAAGAAAGGAGAGTGAAATTTGGGCAAGAGGCTGCCTCAGAAACTGGAGAAATGATTTCCTCCTCAGTGCAGTTCCAGTCAAACCTCAGCAGCACCAGAAACTCTTCATTTCCCTGACCAACACTGTGCAAGTGCCTGGTGCTTAATTGCTCTTTAAATAGAACATTTTGATGAAACAGAACAGAGTTGGAAATGTTTTTCAGGTAAACACAGTGCTAAAAAGGAAGCTGGAAGAACTCAATGAGTCCTGTGGCCTGTCTGTACCAAGCACAGCTTCTGCTTTGCCTGTTCCCACTGAACAGGCAATCAAAATATCAATAAAATATCAGCAGCGTCAGTCTCATTAAAACAGGGCTTTGTTATCTGGGTGATATCGTGGTTCAGAAACACCTTTTTCACTGTTCAAGTCAGGCTGGCACTTGGCAAGGTCTGTGCAGCTGTTTAATTTGATTCATTCAAACAGCTGACTCGTGCATTCATTAGTGTCTTTGCATCCTGAGGAGGCTTTCTGATGGCTTTGCAATTTGCTGTGCAGTTCCTGTTCCTCAGCAAACCTCCTCTCCAACAACGCTGACAGCCCCAGCCTGGTGATGGTGGGAAGGAGGTGTGTCACATACAGCCATCCATGGGCACCACTGGGTTAGAGATGCCCATCTCAACTATTTGGAGGTCAGAATTTGGGGCTTTTCTGTGAGACACGTTCCCTTCCCATGAGATGGATTTCAAAGGTCAGTTAGCTCAGCTCCAGCAGGGAAATGAGGTGAAAGAACCTGATTGTGTTGGACACTTTGCAGCTGACTCAGCAAGGCCAAGTGTGCAATCTTTAAATTAAATACTTTGGAGCTGATTTAATCATCATATGGTCTTTAAACTTTTACAGCAGGTGCCTGTTTTCACCTGGCCAAGGGATGTTACTGCTCAGTAAGGGTTTCAGTAGCAGCATCTCTCTCCTTCCACTTCTCTCCCCACCTGGCTCTGCCAGGAGTGAGTGCTGTGGGATTTGAATACACAATTTTAATACACAATTCCAGCATTTCAGAACTTCCCCTCTATTTTTGCTTTGACTCTCCCAAACTCATCCTTATCAAGCAAAATAAAAATAAGTCCTGCACTCCCATGTTACCTGAGCTGTTTGAAATGAGATAAATGAGGGACAAAGCCATTAAAAATCGTGGGGACAGTGCAAGGGAAGGGTGATCTGTGTGAATTATCCCCATTACCAAACTAAAAAAGCACAAATCTCTATTTCAGTTCCAAATGGGCTCGGCCTCTCAGTGACCACTGTCTGGGGAGGACACAGTTGGATTGTTCCTACAAATGCCTGGCCAGTTTTTCTTTTCCTGTGCTGTGGCCACAGCCCTGCCCCCAGCACACTGATTACGGAGGGTTTTCCTGCACTGGCTGTGCCACAGACACGGGCACTGTGAGCTGCTTTGCTGGCTGAGGCTTTGAACCAGCACTCATTAAAGCCACCCTGCTGCCTTTTGTACAAGAGTAGCACTAAATCTGTATCAGGTTCTTTTTTTGCTGCCAACTTTAACAATTCCCAGTCAAAACTTCTCTTATGTAAGTGTGTGTTTAAATTGCTTTCTTGTATCTGAAAGTAAGTATTAAGCCCTGGTAACGTATTAATTAGCCTTTTTCTTTTTTTCCTGTAGCTAATGTACCCTTTAATTAACTGAAGCCAGAAACCAAGTTTACATCTTTAAAATTGTAATCCTTTAAATCATTGCAAGTTCCATCCTATACGTACAGAAACCAGTAAAGTCCTGTAGCTTTCCCAAGAGCCAAGTGCCTGTAATTACAGCTGAGATTCCAGAGTTGGATAAGAAGTTATTCTGGCTTTTTTGCTGGCTGTTTCCCCCTCTGCACGCAGGGCACGCTTTCCTGCCTGGGCACTGACTGGGAGTGTTGTGTATATTTGATTGGATTTCATTGTTAATGGCAATCAAACTCAGCCTTTGCCTGCTGGATCCATGGCTTGTTAAATGCAAGTGCCATTTATGCTGAAATGGCTGCAGAATCCTGAGCTGAGCTGGGAGGGAACGCTCATCCCCCTCTTCCCAACATCCCTGTGGATGGAATTCTGAGCAGGTTCATTCCTCAGGCCCCTTTCCCAAAGAAAGCAGCTCAGCCTTCCCACCCACACTGCTCCAAGGAGACACCATCAGGTGTCATAGTAACAGCTCAGTGAATATCTTTTAATTCTTATTCATGAACTAGGCTGGCTCCAGCAGGAGGGATTTATGCACAGGAGAAGAAAGAATCTTGCCCAGGCCTGGAGGAATCCCTGAAGATCAGCTGTATCCATGTAAATAAATGGCTGCAGGCTAAACTTGCTCAGTCATGCAGCCTTGCAGGGAACACTCGGAATGCTCCTCTTTCAGTAGAGGAGAATTTGATTAATTTTTCAAGTCCTTAATGGCAGGAGAGAAGTTATAATAAATTAAAAGAATGGAGATTTGGAGCAGGGAGGGGAGAAAGCCAGTCCCGTCTCCCTGAGTTAAGCAGGGGATTAACTTGCCCCTGTGGAAAAGTCCAAACTTAAAGCTCTGCTTTGGACTTTTGGGAGGTTTTTGGTAGGGGCAACACATGCAGGGAGGGAGAAGAGACTCTCCCTTCGGATGTTTCAGGATCTCCAGCTGATTTTTGGTACAGAGGTTTAAGTGGGGAATTAAAATATACTGAGCAGCTACAAAAGCATCCATCAAGGTGCATTCCCAGGGATTTCTGCCTTGAGATGGACTGGGTTTGATTGTGGTGCCCAAAAAGGTGCTGGCTCTGGCTGAGGATTTCCCAGGAATGGGGCCATCCCCAAAGAAGGGCTGTTTCTCCTCCATCCAGTCCCTCTGCTTTCTGGTCCTGTAGGAATTACCTTCCCTGAGACCTTCACTCTTCCATGTTTAATGGTGAACATGGGTGCTGGTTTTAGGCTGACTTAAAGGTCTTTTCCAGCCTCAATGATCCATAATTCTCTCCCATCAGATCTGCTAGACCTGGCCAAAGGCTGCGAGGCAGAGATGGACACAATGTGGTCCTCAGGACTGAACAAGCCTAACTGGGAGACAAATTGCCCAAAATCTAAACCTGTCAGCAGAACTGGCAGTGGAAAATCCAGCCTTATTCTCGGAGTGGGATGCTGCTTGAGGTCTGTCTCTCCTTTTTTTCCCTCTTCCCCCAGCCTCATTTTCACAGTGTACCTCACCAAATGTCTCCCTGGTTTTGATGTGGAATTCCCTCCTGTTTTGTAACCTTGAAAGCTGCATTTGATGAGCAAATCCCGTTCCCCAAAGACATTCACGATCCTGGACAAACAAGAGAAGCGACTGTGTGAGCGAGCGTGGAGTGAAGATAAAAAGAAACAAACAGCAAGCAAAGCTGGCTGAAAAATAAACCTCCTCTTACAAAGAAAGGTGTGTATAAAGAATGCCAGCTCCAGTGAAATTGCCTTTGCTGTGTGCCATTAGTTTTGCCAAGTCCCTCTTTTTTAGGGGTAACATTTTCAGCCATTCCTCGGGATCTTGTCCTTACCCAGGTCTGAATTAGGATCTCATCTCTTCAGCTTGTCCTGGGTTTTTCATCAAAGGAACTGCAATCAGTGAGGTCATTTTTATAGGTTTTCCTCTTTGTTTTCAATCATTCCTCTGACTGCTGAGGGTTCCAGGCATTTGGATGTTCTTGGAGTGTTTTAAAACTGAGAGCAGTCAAATCCTCACCTGATTTACACCCAAGAGTTTGAGCCCAGTGTTAGTTGGGCTAATTTGTCAGGTTTTTACCCTCTTTCACATTTAAGGTTTTCTCTGAGTTTCCTGTTCCAACCCTAAAAATGTGGGAGAAGAACTTGGTTTGCAGGGCTTTTCTCCCTATAGATGTTCTGTCCCCAGGGTTGGATATGCATTAGTTCACATTAAGGAACTGCTGACCCCCACCTTGACCTCACACTTGTACTTTGTATCATAAAGCCATATGCAAATGGCAATTAGCAGCTGAGCTGGATGCTTGATTGGATTAAGTGGTGTCAAAACATTAATCATGGCAATCACAGCTCTTTTCCTCTTGGACTAAAGAAAAGGAAAAAATACATTGTGTGTTTTCAGATATGAAAAAATCCCCAACCTGATATTCTGGCACTGTTTCCCTCCAACCTCCTTTTTCAATCTGAAGGGCAAGAAATCTCTGTGGACAACCTCATTTCCTACATTTCCCAGCTTAATACCTGTTCTGGATAAATTTGGGGGAAGTAATTCGTGATTCAAGTGCTTGTCTCAACTGACAGAATGTTTTTAAGAGGTACTTTCTCTGAAAACTCCAGCTCTAATTCTTCCTCCAGCGGGAACTTTGCTGTTCATTAAGGAGCAAGGTCAGAAAACAAGGAGCTGCTTTCCAACCTCAGATGCAGCTTCTGCTCAGGAAATGCTGCTCTTGGAGTGTTTGTCTTCTCATTTCTGCTGCAAAATATTTTGTCACTAGAAAATGGGCTTTATTCAAAGCAATTTCCATATCTTACTGACATAATGTTACTATATTGGCTCATCCTCAAGTTTAAGTCAATCTGTGAAATATCCTGTTGTGAAATAATTTGCATGTGTAATTTTCCAGAGCAAATCCTGCAGATTTGAGTCACACTGAATTCAGGAGGACTGTTCAGGTTTACATATGCTTTTTAAAAAAATTAGTGCATAGTTGTTTACAAGGTCAAAACCTGCTTTTTTTGCCAGTATCATGGACACTTCAAAGTAAATAAAATCCCCTCCCACAAGAACATGACAGTGGGTAATATGAAATATGTGTTTATTAATTCAGAGCCATTTGAGCACCTAATGCCATGGATGTGATCACAGAATCCCAGAATGGTTTGGGCTGGAAGGGACCTTACAACTCATCCAATTCCACCCCCTGCCATGGGCTGGGACACCTTCTACTAGCCCAGGTTGCTCCAGACTTGGTCTTGGACCCTTCAGGGATGGGCAGTCAATGGTTTACAAGAATAAAGCAATCTGAGGAGAGTTAAGTAATTAAGCCAAAGAACTGAAGAACAGAACTTTATTTTTTTTTCCTTTTCCCAGGACTGTTTCTCATCCTTCCTGTGTGTGTTTTCTCTGACAATTTTTTACAGCTCTCCTGTATTTTTGCCTTAATGACTTCAGGACCTCAATTACACGCACCCTGGATGCTTTCTAAGTGGTGAAAAATTAGCCTTGCTCAGGGGAACTCTAATTCCGAGTTAGGTAATTAAAACAATCAAAGGGCACAGCAAAATGAAACAAGTGGCTCTTACCCCCTGGGCAGGGGCAGCTTTGCAGATGGTGTGGCCAAGGTCACCAGAGGGGTGGGAGCAGGGAAGGGTTTTTGGGGGCAAGAGGCAGAGATGGTTGTTCTGGAGGGTGACAGAAAGATGGATCTGCCGGTGCCACGGGAGAAGAGGGACTGTCCCTTCCCACTGCCCGGGGCTGGCACAGAGCATTTTCTCCTTCATATCACTTAAACTTAATTTCAAACCTGAGGAGTTTCAGGCAGAGGCCAATTTTTAAAATTTGATCTGCCGTAGCGATGCCCTTTCTCGGCTCACAGGAATGGGGAGCAGCTCTTGCACATCTGCCCCAAACCACAGCTCTGCAGGGCTGAGGTGCAAATGGGAGGCAGCTCTGCTTGGGCCTGGGATTTAGGCTTGATTATTTGTGTCCTCAGGACTTGAAGTTCAATCTTTATACCCTTGAACAAAGAAGATTCCCACCACCCAGAAGGCCAGCATCCAGGCCAAGGTGATGCCAACATACCGGACATTAAACCAGTGCCACCTTTAACTACAGAAAAGCTTTTTTGCTCCGTTTCAGAAGTTTCTAAAACATTATTTATGGCGTTCTCTTCCTTTTAAGCTTGAGCAAGCTCAAATTTCAAATAGGCAGAGTGACAGTGAACGTTTGTAAAAGGGCCACAAATAATGTTTTCTGGTGTAGCCACGGATTGGGTAATACATTTCTGAGTCGCAACGTGCTTGTCACTGCCGCCTCTAAGTGACAATAGCCTTATCTCAGACTCATCCAGATGAAAAGCTGCCTAGATGTTTTATCATATATTTCCAGTGCTTTTAATGTCACAATATTTCTCTGGTTTAGACTGGATTGCTTTTAGGCTAAAGCTGTTTTGTTCACAGCTGTGTTCAGCTGGTGAGGGACTGAGGAATGGGGTTGGGTTTGCAGGGTGCCCCAGGTTTGAGCTGGGCTTAACCACAGCCCCTGTGCTGATTGAGGGGGGTTAACAGGTTGCTTGGGATTTCTTTTTCTATGGGATGAAGGAAGAAGGGCACAGGGCAGAGCCATTCCTCCTGGAGCCACTCAGGACAGGATTGTCAGAACCCTGTGCAACACATGGGTTACAAATGCAGAACTCCGAACCCTGTTACAAAAGTGGCTTCAAGGTAACAAAAATGTCAGGTAAATTGAGACAGAAGTGAGCACTTCTTAAGGTCTCCTTATCCCATTGCACTGAAAGTTTGTCCCCTCCATTAATTTCATGCAAAGGCAGCCCAGCAAACCCTGCTCGCCTGTCGTGGCCCTTGGTGCACTAATCACATTGGTTTTCATGTTCCGCTTATCCATGGCCTTGTTTTAGTGTTTATTTTTCAAGGCAAACCTGCTTTAGGACCAAACAGCGGGGAGGTGTGAGCTCTTTGCCAGGGACTCATCCCTGTTAATCCTTCCCCTGGCTTTTGGGCACAGGCAGTGTGTCAGTGCTGGCATTCTCAGGGGCAGTGCTGCAGGTAGTGAGAGCCATTAGCAGGGAAAGTAAAATATTTTAAGCTGTGTTTGGTATTCCCAGGGCCTAAATCCAGGTTAGTTTTGCTTAAGCTTTAGCAGAGCCCTCCGTGGGCCTTGGCTCATCTCCCACAGGACCAGGCAGTCCGTGATTGATCCCAACAGAAGCTGTTTTGGAAAACCTGACTGAATTAAAGATATATTTATCTCTGAAGCCTAATGCGTGTGGGCACTGATCCAAGGCCCATTAAAGTAAATGGGAAGAGTCCCATTGGGTTTATTCCTTTTCAGACGGTGCCTTTAGGACAGTGCAGGTGACAAACAGCTCTGGGTTAACACATTAAAGATATCTTATTTCTTTGTGTTGTGCTTGTCCAGCAATAAATAAGATCCCCATAAAAGCAAATAAATATGCTGTGGCTGTTCTTTGAATGGAAGAAAAGGATGTGTGGGTGTTGGTGATCCTCTTGAAGTGGAATTCTAAGTTAATATCTGAAAGTGGCATTTCTAAAGGAAAGTTTGACTCAGGCTTCCAAGGATCAGTGAAAAAATTCTTCCTCTTTAAATGTCACTTAAGGTCAGGTTTCTACCAGTACCTTTAGTCATTTTGACTAAAGAATTGTGGATGGGGGCACAACACAATTGAAAATGCAGGTCTGTATTTGCCATGAGAGCCACTCTCTACTTGCTACAGAGTATTTCTCAATAATTAAAACAATACCTGCTTGGTAAGGTGTGTCAGAGTGATCCAGGTGTGTGTGTATAACATTTGCTGCTCAAATCAGGGAAACCAGGCAATCATGGGACTTGTTTGGAGGAGGAAAGAAACCCTCTTGTTGTGAAACAATTCCATTGTGTTCTTGAGTGGGGTATTTAAAGGAATATGTTACCTTAAGCCAAATGATACCTGGAAGAAGGGCACAGACAGGAATTTGAGCTTTTCCTTCCCTGGATTTTGCTGTGATTAGCTGTGCCACCCACTCAGACACAGGAGTTTACTTTAGGAGGCTGATTTACACCCAGCCCTGCCACAGGTCAGAGACAACACTCCCAGAAGAGGCAGGAAAGTTCCCTCCGTGAGAAAAGACACGAGCAATAAAACTTCACAAAAGTCAGGCCTGTTTTATCCAATTTTCTCAGGCAAGAGTAGGAATTTGAAGATAAATCACTTCCCTGGTTTCAGTAATTTAATTGGTTTCAATCATCTGGAGGGGCAAAAGTGCAATAAACCATGTGATAATGACAAGTGCTTGATAGCAAAGCTCTGGTTTCAGTGCTGTTGGATGTCCCTGGCTGGTGACAGGGCTCTGTCACCAAATGCTGTGGTGGATCTCATCAGGCTCTTCATCCTTTGGTGCTGCTCCAGCTCTTGAAATGGGGCAGTGGGGCTTTGAAGGACAAGCACGACCTTGAGATGATGGTGGGTATCTCCCCATCTGCTGGTGTCTCTCCTGCCTAAGGGATTTTCTGCTCCTGGTGTAAATTGAAGTAGATTATTATTTTAAAGTGTTTTTCAAGTGGTAACAACCTCAGAAAAATGTAGGAGATAACTCTAAAGGAAGGGGGGCAGCCTCTTCTCCCAGGGAACAGGGACAGGAGGAGAGGAAACGGCCTCAGTCTGCACCAGGGGAGGGTCAGGTTGGACATCAGGAGGAATTTCCCCCTGGAAAGGGTGGTCAGGCCTTGGCAGGGGCTGCCCAGGGAGGGTTTGGAGTGCCCAGCCCTGGAGGTGCCCAAGGCAGGACTGGCCGTGGCACTCAGAGCTCTGGGCTGGGGGACAAGGTGGGCATCAGGCACAGGGTGGGCTGGATGATCCCAGAGGTCTTTTCCAACCTTGATGATTCTGGGATTCTGTGAAATGGATTAATTTAAACAGCTGTTAAAGTTACCTGTCAAAATGATCATCTCTGGCCTTCAGACACACTGATTATTTAGGCTCTTCTCTTGAATGCACCAAAAAGCATTTGGACTCAAACAGACCTTTTTTAAAGCTTGATCCTCCACCCTGGAAGTCAGAAATTTTGCCTTTGGCTGCAGTAGAGGCCAGATGATCCCTTCAGCTGAGGACTGAGTGTGTTTGGTGCTCTGCAGCACCTTCAGCCACAGCCCTGTGACAGTGGCACAGGCCAGCTGATGGCTGCACACCTCCGGGCTTGGCTGCTGGGCTGCATCCCAGCTCCAGGGAGCTCCCTGGGCATCCCAAGCCACGATCTCAGTCCCTGTGGATTGTATTTTGTGGCCATGCACACCCAGGTGAGGGTGTGTACAAACAAACCTGCCTGCAGTTACTGGGAGAGTGAAACATTCATTCATCACAAGAGATTCTGATGTCAAATTTTGGTCTGATATTTCCTGGAGCTCCAGTGTCTCCTCAGCCTTCCCTAAGAAGTGTTTTCAGCTGCCTTGTTTCAGCTGAGTAAGACAGTGAAAGATTAAAAAAAAAAAATTACTTCAAAAGGCACTTCTCCAGTTTTTGATAATACTTTTTAAATGTGTGCAACCTGCATGGAACAGATGAATTCATGTTTTTAACAGCAAGACTATTTGCATCTCAAAACTTAGAAAGCTGTTCAGGCTATTTTAATTACTTTTATCATTCTAATACCATCTCAATAGGTCCAGTCACTGATTTGCTCTTAGAATAGAAAGTATTCACCATACTGGATGCTGCTTTGAATCACTGTTTCCTCCCACAGCCCTTTCTAGACTCTAAAAGATTTACTAAGGGACAACCTGGCTTTTATTTTATACTATTTTTATTTATTTTATGTTTGGTATTCATAGACCAAAGGTTTCTGATGCAAGTCTGGTGAGTCAGAGAGGAGATTTGGAGCTGTTACAACTTGTTTCCCCCATCACTTGGAGGACCTGAAGAGCCAACCAGCATCCCTGTGAGTGCTGCCAGGTGTCCTGGGGCTACAGGATGGCACGAGCAGAGCACTCACTGCAGGTGGCCACCACACTCCATGGGTTTCATACCCAGAGGTTGTAAAAATGGCAGTCAGAAGAACAGAGGAAGATGAGGAGGGAACTGAAGAGAGAGAAAAATGGGTTGTAATAAACCAAACTGCTTATGGAGTGGCATAAAGCAGCTTAGCTGTGGTGCTGGTGACATCAGTGGGGGTGATCTGGAACTGCACTCGGTGCAGGCTCCACACAGACAAATTAGAATCAAATAGGTGAAGATTTCAAAATAGGAGTGTTCTCCGTAAAACCCAAGCCAAACACACAAGTGGCTTAAAAATATCCCCTGCATCTCTGTGCCCTGGCCCAGGGTGCCCAGAGAAGCTGGGGCTGCCCCTGGATCCCTGGGAGTGTCCAAGGCCAGGTTGGACGGGGCTTGGAGCACCCTGGGCTATGGAAGGTGTCCCTGCTCATGGGAAGGGATGGAACTGGATGAGGTTTAAGGTCCCTTCCAACCCAAACCATTCTGGGATTCTATGACAAGTTCAGCTCCTGACACCAATCTATTAGAGAACCAAAGGATCTCATTGCTACACTAATTTGCTGTCATGTTTTGCTTTTGAAATGAGTTTTATCGAGTATGACCCTTTGAGCTCAGCAGGTTAACAGCCAGAGTTGCCACGCTTATGCTGGGCTGTGTTTAATATTTTTGAGCAGTCCCTGAGCCCGTTTGTGATGGTGAGAGCATTGGAGGGCTGGGGTGATTTTGGCCATAAATCACTGCAAGTGTCTGAGTTGCAGGAGGACAGATTAGGGCTCGATGCTGAAGGGGTGGCTTCATTTTCCTTTGCCCCCTGCCCAGGTTGGGCCGATTGTGGCCTCAGCAGCCACCAGCTTGTATTTACAGGAGGGCTCTGAGGGGGCAGAAGGATATGAAGCATCACCATGTGTGTCTTTCTGTCTGTCTACTCATTGGGGGAACTTTTAGCTGGAGGTGCAGCAGAGGAAAAAACCAAAAGTGGTGGGGAGAAAGGGGAAAAAAAAGAGAGTTTTGCCATCATGTTCTTTTCACACACACTCTTCAGCCTTTCATTCTCTGTATCCACCAGGAGGTTCCACCTGCTGAGCTTGGCCAGCAAATGACAAGGCAGGCTCTGCTGTGTGAACCTGACGGGGATGGCGCCAGTTTTCACAGACATCTCATTTCCTGACCCATCACCTTCACAAAGATTGAAGGAAGGGGCTGTTTGGAAGGGGAGAGAGGTATTGATCTCCCTCAACTTTGTGTTTCACTCCAGCAGACCTCTGGGCACGGAGCCAGCCCCGGGAACATTTGCAGCTCTCCACAAAAGCGACACCGAGGGGTTGGGGATGTGCCTTGTGGATGGCTAATGACACCATTACACAGCCACTTTAGGGTTCCAAATGGAGATGATGATGCTCCCAACGTCTGCTTTGGGGCCGAGCAACTCTCCCTGCTCCAGCCACTTTTGTCTGACACATCATAAAAAAAACAAAAAAAGAAAATTTGCATTTAGTCTTGCCAACGTCCTCCACCTTCAAGAGGGATTCATCAGGAAAGAATGGTATTTCCATAGCAACAAGGAACTTTTTTTTTTTCAGATGGCTGTAAAACTGGTGAATTTCCAAGGCACAAAAATGTGTTCAGAGCCCAGAAGTACCTGGATGGAAAACAAAACAGATGGTAAATTCTCTATGATTTTTTTCAGAGTCATTTTTTTGCCAGTTATTCTCCACTTTCCCCTATGTCCTAAATGTTTGCTTTACACTGAGCTGATGATCCATGACAGATCCAAGACGTTCCATGGAGCTGGAACTCAGCCCCACCATGGCCTGGTCACAGGAACAGCTGATCTGGGGGGGGACAGGGAAGCCTGAAGCTGCCCTAAAATGATTCCCAGCCCTTGCAAATATGTCTTAATATTGCCATGCAGAATGATATTTTATAAAGCTTGGGGAGTTGTGATATTGGGAACTCACTGAGCAAAATATCCCTGCCTTGGAAATGGTGTCTGAGGATGCCCTTCCCAAAATGTGGCCCTTGGCAGGGAATCTGCCCAGGTACCAAGGCTGCATTTCCCCAGGGATAAGAACTGGTGGTTTAATACAAATGGGGATATCCACGTATATCAAATACTAGTCACTGCTTTCATGACATCTTGCCTGTATTGGAGCCATTTTTCTGACAATCATGAGAACAAGTTGCCCAAGAGGAGTCCAGCTTAGTCTGAACATTTCAGCTGCACCAGTGGAAGAACAAAGGAATCCCAGTTCAGCTGAGCCTGGCTTATTGATAGTCTGGAGGAAGAGGGAGAAAGAAGCCTTAAGTAATATATATATATGCATATATATATATTTCCATCCTTCTTTCCATTCTCTTTTGTTGTTTTTCACACTGTAAAAATGAAAGGCTGGACATAAAGTTACAAGGATATTCACGGTATCAAACTCTCATCATGCTGCTTGTAATTTAAATAAAAGTAAAGAAGTGGGAGAAGTTCCCTGCACAGCTCCAGGAGAGCTGGGATTGCTGGGCCCTGAGAGCTGCCTCCATTTAGTGTTACCCCTTGGGAATGTAAATTTTGCCTGTAAGTTCATTTCTGCTTTAGTTTTCTGGTTCTTAAGCTGCTTTTCAACTTGTTTTAAGGCAGCAGGAGTGATTTACTACACCTAGGAAGGAGTTTAGGAGGGGATTGGAGGTAACTTGACTTGGGTTTTATGACAGAGTTTGCCAGTATCAGCTTTTGATTTGTAACCAGCACATTCTCCGTTGTAAACCCCTTTTCTTGAGCATATCCATTGCCACTTAAATGGGCCATTTTATGTCTTGAATTTGCCAAATGCCTGCAGGGAAATAATAACCCCAGTTAAATCAGCATATAGTCACAATATGCTCTGTGCATGAGTTTTTAAATGAAACACCGTGTCTCAAGTGGAAGAAGTTAAAATCACACAGTATTTCAAATGTTCTTACCAAGGATTATTTCTGCTGGGTCCTTACCTGCATTTCAGGCAGGTTTTGCCCTTCTAATTTCAGAGTGAGCTTTAAGGATGGGTTTTCTGAGCTGGGTCACTGCTCTTTGCTGCAGGATGGACTGGAAAACGAGAGCGATGGGACAGTGGTGGCTGATCCCGAGTCCTGAGCACATTTGCAGCTTCCAAGGGAGAAACTGTTCTGCATGACCCAAAGATGGGTTTATTCTTCATGCCATGGAGAACTGGCTTGTTTCTATAAACGAACAGATCAGACTCCCACATTAGGACACAGCAGAACTCTCTTAGGTTGTGTTCCTTATGAGATCAGATTTAACTGATCTCCAGCCACTCTGCCCTCTCCCTAAAGTCTTTCTGCTGGGACTTTCCATGGCCCCTGAACAAAATGAAGCATTAAAACAAACAGGTACTTCTACTGGAATAGTTTTCAGAAAGAATCCTGATTTCTCAGCCCAGCTTTCCCTGTTCTTCATCCAGAGACAGTTCAAGTCCCTTATCACTGTAGCAGTTTGGCAGTGCTGAGCTGGGGAATAGTAATCACATTTCTTTTCTTTCTTTCTCACTATAAGGCAGCATTTTGGGGGCTTTACTGCAGCACCAGATGATGGCAATCAGGAAACGGGTGCTGAGAGGGGACAGGAAATCCCCACACCCTTCCAGAAGAGCATTTTTAACAATACTCCTTTAATGGCAAAAAATTTCTGCTGTTTTATGATGTGAAAGGAAAGGAATAGGAGATGCAAATGGATGCCAAATAAAGAAAAGAAATTCCTGAGTTTACTGATTACACAATGGGTGTTTTTATTAGTGTCTTCAGAAAGGAATTATGGAAAGTCTTGGGTAAGGAAAGGCATTTAGAGAACCGTAATATCCATGGGGTGTTTAGATTGTTCTTGTTCAAATAAATAATAAGTGCAGGGAAGGTCAGTTAAATTGATAAGAAAAATGGAATTGTTAATGTTCTGTGACATTACCTATCGCTGTGGTATTTTCTAATGCCAGGGACATTTAGCAAGTGATGAAAACCCAAAGTTCACAGTAATGATTAGCATTAAATAAATTCTCCTTTCCTTTGACTATATAAACTTTGTGCTTCTTTTTGATGCTGAAAAAGACCACTAGGTGGGGGAGATATGGAATAATCACCAGAAGAAAGCAAGATGTAACTCCTGCAATTAAAACCTCATTATTAATTGTTAAGCACTGTTTTTATTCATTAAGTGCTTAAAAAACATGAGAAAACTTGAATTTCAGAATGAAAAGAATCTGTTTCTCTGGCAGCTTGTGCTTTGCCCATGCAATAATCATCTGCTCATCCTAATGCAGCTGCACTGGGGCTGCATTTGAAATCCATATCGATTAATTCAGGCACGCTGTGACTTGGTACCTAATTCTTCCTTTTGTCAGCTTGCTGGAATTGGAAGGAAATATCTGATCTTGCTCCTCTGCTGGAATGACTTTTACATGAATTTTTAAACAGCGAGACCTTCACTTGTATTTACCTGCAGGACCAATGTTTTAGTCTCTAACTCTGGCCTGCCAGCAGAGGTGATTAATTTCTACTGCTTTTGGGGACAAAAAAGGACTCCAGTGAAGTTCTTCTAAATTGGAAGAATTTTTTTTTTCATTTTTTGTGTTTTTCTTTTTGTTCTTAATCCAGTAGCTGGTTTGTATTTGCTTGCTTATTTGTTGAAATTTTTTAGACACTATGTGAATATTTTTCTTCTTTATTTGGAGTATTGCCAGCAACTTCCTGATGGATATTCCATCTTGCCTTTGCTTGGGAATGATCCAGCAACCAGTCTACAAAATTGACACTATAAAAGCATCTTTGTTTAAAGCCAAATATCAAACTTCTGCTATATGCTTACCTAAAATTCTGGTGGAGCCATGACCAAAGGTGTAATTTGAACATGGATGTAGGTGAAGCCACCTCTCTATGCAGTTGTGAGACAGGAGGTACTTTTTTTGTGGCACTTTACCTGGAGAGAGGTGGGGTACCAGTGCTGGCAATGGTACCTTCAATTGTGGAATTCTGTCAGCAGCTTTCTGGGAAAAGCACGGCAAGAAATCTGGGAAAGAGCTTTGGCATCTCCAGCAGAATTCATGCAGAAGTGAGATGTCTGAATTCCAAAATCATGAAGTGAAAACACACAAAGCCACCTCTGTTCGGAGGTCCAAAATGATCGAGGTCTCCCTGGGATGATGAAAGGACAAAGCTTGCCCCTTTTTAGGAGGACGATATTTGAGAGGGGGATATATTTACAGTTGTAGGAATAGTTTGGGTTGGAAAGGGATTTAAAGCCCACCCAGTGCCACCCCTGCCATGGGCAGGGACACCTGCCACTGTCCCAGGGGGCTCCAACTTGGCTTTGGACACTTCCAGGGTTGGGGCATCCTTGGCTTCTCTGGGCACCCTCTGCCAGGGCCTGCCCACCCTCCCAGGGAGGAATTCTTTCCCAATATCCCATCTAACCCTCCTCTTTTTATTACAGAACTTGCAAAGATTTTTTATAATGGAATATCTCCCAGCAAGTGAACCACAGGAATGAGGTGAGTGTTTTTTTTAACATAACAAAGACTTGAGGATGCACCTCCCTCACCTTTCCTGAGCCACCTGCCCTGAGCTCAGGGACTCCAGTGGGGTTTGCCTGCTCATCACATTTATTCAGCAAGTCAGAAACGAAGGCAAAATGACACGTGCTCCTCAGAGCTGATATCCCTGCCAGCCCAGGAAAACAGGAGCTGAGCTTTTGGTTTTTCCTCTTTCAAGAAGCCCTTGCAGTGGTTCAGCAACAAAAGGAATTTAACACAAGGAAACCAAGCCATCCTTATCACGTTTTGCACATACTCTACTAAAACGGCAAACTTTTGCTAGATGGAATTATTTTAATGATGGTATTAAAAGTTCTTTTCTAGAGAAGCATCTCCCTCTCCTACAGAGGTGCTAAGTAAGCAATATTTCCTCATATTTGTAAGCAATTCCGATGAAAGTTCTTTAAAAGATGATCTGTTGGCTTTCTGGCTGTGAAACTGGACTGGGAGCTGCATTGCTTTTTGTGTCTTACTCTTTTAGAGATGGAAATGGTTGAACTATTTCTACCAGGGCTATGGGAAATGATTTGGTATTGCTGCTTAAGCTAATCATTATTCACATATAAACTGCCCGTTTACTGTTCCTCATATCCAATTTTGGAAGAAAATATTGATGATGACACGGAAATAACTTGGCAAGGCTTTGAAGAAGCTCTGCAGAGCTATTACAGGCATAAATTGCAGCACTGAGGTGCACTCAGTAACCATGTCAAGGGAATGCCAAGAGATAAAAGTTCAGCTGAGGATCGCTCAGTTTCCAATCTTTCTAGGAAGTTTGTGCATGTTACTGTAACCAAATGAATCTCAGACATACTTCTCCTGATTCCTGTTTTTTCTTATTCCAGAACAGAAGGAAACTGAGATGGTGCAGCTGTGAAAATGGAAGGAGAAGGTTATTAACCACTTTAGAGAACAGAATTTCTCGGGTGAGTTTGGGTAAATGCTATCCGAAAACAGCCAACACCTGTATTAACAGCAAGCCATGGAAAGTCTCCAAACAGCCTTGAGAAACTGGGGATATCGGGAAGGCAAAGCAGTGCTGTGAGCCTGAGCAAGAGGGGAATGGATGCAAGGTGAGCTCAGACTCACATCTGTACAATGTGGGGCATTTAAAAATGTGGCATCACTGAACAGGAACTGGGGAGGAGCAGCAAAGCCAGTCCAGCTCAGCCTTCCGTACAAAGCCAGCTGCCAGTTCC
Source organism: Dendrocincla tyrannina (assembly GCA_035047865.1). Classification (NCBI taxonomy): domain Eukaryota; kingdom Metazoa; phylum Chordata; class Aves; order Passeriformes; family Dendrocolaptidae; genus Dendrocincla; species Dendrocincla tyrannina. Next base: position 3,185,209 of record JAWWMP010000011.1, on the reverse strand, counting down.
CTGTGTGCCCAGAGAAACCCATCTGGCTGACTGCAGTGCTGACACAGCCATCTTCGGGGGATGCTCCATCTCGCGCTGCACACACCTGGGAAAAGCCCTTTTTGAGCTGCACATGAAGGCAAACTCCCCTCTGCAATGGGCATCGCTGTGCTGCTCCTGCCGTCCTGCTCTTCACACCCTTTCCCCCCTGCAAACGTGCACAAAAAGGCCTTTCACATCCAGGCTCCTCTGAGGTTTGGCCACAAGAGCCCATTTTCACCTCTGATGGGGAGGGTTTTGAGCTAAAAGGAGGGATGAGCCTGGGCAGAGGTGCAATTTCAGAGTGCTGCAACTTCAAGGTAGTGCTTGTAACCCGAGCTCACCCTGTGATCAGCGAGGAGCTCTCTGTCTTCTGCACTGGAATACCTGCACACAAAACAGGAGTTATGTTTCCTCTTTCCTATAGTTTGGAAGGGAAACTTGAAAATGCCTCAGTGCACCAACACTCTTCTATGAGAAGTAAAGACTATCTACAGACCAGACAAACAAACCATTAGACAAAGGAGAATGGTTGTATTACCTTTGGCTGTGAAGCAGCAACTAAATGGTTAAGTTTATTTCTAATTTCCTAAGCCTTTTTAGCACATCTCTAACTTAATTTGCCTTCTCCAGACATGAGCAAAAGCTGCTGTTTCCCGTCTTCTGATGTTTTCTTTTATTTTCTTAGGGCTTTGCCATTAAAGCCACTTTAATCTTTGTAGATAAATCTTCAGGTTTTCAATTTTTTTTCCTCTCTGAAGACTCCAGCTGCCTCAAGTCTTTCCATTTCATCACGTTTAAATATTTTAGACAATTTGGAGGCCTATTTATAAATGGATATCATTAAGATTAGGCTCTAATAAGTGCTAATCTTTCCCTCCAACCAGGGAGATAAAGCCTATCTCAAACCTGAATGGCTTGAGACAAGTTCATTTTTTTATCCTTATAAAGTGAACAAATAAAACACTCCCCAGCAGCTGCCTTTGTGGGAAGCACTGAACATAATCCCTTCCATTTATTCCTGCAAAGTGCTTGTCTTTGGAGGTAGCAGAGGCTTTACCTTCAGATGTGGAGGCTGCAGGTGACAGAGCCACCTGAAGCTTGGTGCTGAAACCTCAAACTCAACTGCTCGCCCAAAAAACTTCCAATTTGGCTCCATTTTTTGAGGCTTCTGGTTGAATTTTGGGGGAAGCAGGGCCAATAAAAGGCACTGTGTGTTTTTACTTTGAGGCATTTGTAAGCACAAATTAATGACGTGGCCTCCACAGCGCTCCTCAGAGTGAACAATCTCTCTTTTAATGAGGTGAACTCTGAGGTTTTGAGGTCTTGAGTTTGTTTCTGCCTGTGCTTAGCTGGGCCCAAAAATTGAAATCAAACAAGGAGCTCTGGCTGAGCAAGGCAATCCCTGTTTATGAAGAATGCTAAAAAAGTACCAAACAGGACAATTTGCTGTGTTGTTCTGGGAGGTGTGAAGGATGGGTTTGACAGTAAGCCAGACCCTGCTTGGCTTTGTCTTCCCCATGGACTGACCCAGCCCTCTCCTCTCAAGCAAAGGGGATTAAGCTGCTCAGGGGTTGCCCTGTATTTAAATAGCTTTAATGCTCCAGACCATCTTAAATGGGATCTGATGTACTAAAAGAACAATATCTGACTGGTGGCTTTTGCTCCACACATGTAACTGCAGCCAAAAATAGTGGAGGAAGAGAGAAAACAAGGTTCTTGTTGTATTGACAAAATAGAGCAAATAATTCACTCCTAATGAGTAACACAATCTCCTCCAGAGGACTAAAAATACCCTGCTTTTATTGGAAGTGTATTAGTGGCCATGGGAAGTCATCAGGTGCTTCTGTTTTCCCTGCTCAAAAGAACAAGCTGTTCCAGACCAAAGCAAAAGTCCATTTCCTGCAAAAACTGCTTTATGAGATTTTAAAACTGGCTTTTGGTAAATGCTCATGGAAGTGGAATTTGAAGTGCACAACTATTTGTGGAAAGTGATCTAAGGCAGCTTGTGAAAAAATCAAATTATATCTTCTGATGCTTCTCCATTTCCAGTATTAACCTAACTCACAGCTCTGCAACCTCAGAACACTTGAAATCTTGATGTGGAACCAGAGCTCGAAACACATTTGGGGGATTGCAAATCAAAGAAGGAACGTGGGCTGGAACAAACCCCTAAAAGTCAGCCTTGGGCAGTCACTTGGTCACCAATCACCTCTGTGCCCAGCTGTTGGCTCGAACTGGAGCTTTAAACACAGAGTTTCAAGAACAGTAAAACAATACTTTAATATGGATGACAAACCCCCCAAAATCTGATTTCCTTGTTGTCAGGAGCAGTATGAGAACAAAGGAAAAGAACAGCAACAGGAACAGCCTTAAGAAGCACAGAAGGTTTATAACTTATAGCACAACTCCACCAGATGGATTCGAGTTGAATTTCAGTTGTTGTTTTCCATATAAACTTTACATTTACTTTCAATAAAAGTGACTTTGGTAGAAATTAGGCAGGCACTCGTTTATTTTGTGTGATTTATGTTTTTGCAAGTTGATTGCAAACCAGGAAATTATGTTTATGAAAATCAGATCTAAGTAAATAAAACAAAAAAATAGAGCTGAACACCAGAGCAGACATAGAAAATGGTTGAAAGTTAAATATTCTAAGTATTAATATCGTGATGTATAGAATGCCACAGTCAACTCCTGCATGGGTGTAAATCTAATGGGCCAAACCTCAACAAAACAGGCTCCTGATCCTCTTCCAGCTGAAGCCCTGGATCCAAAGCTCACACAGTCAGTAGGAATCACTTAAGTTTTGAAAGTTGAATGCCAATTTTTCTGCAGAGAATTATCTTACATCTAGAACTGCATTTTTCCCAGCAGGAACCTTGTAATTAAAAGCAGTCTTGAGTATTGTAAATAACTTATACAGAATAATGTATTACTTCTACATTCTCTAAAAATGAGAGGTGAGTATCCTGTGAACAAATCCTTTCAGTAAGGCATTACTGCAGAACACTAAAAACTATTCATGTGGCTACTAAGAACATGATTTTTCTGCAGGAAATAACATGTTTAAATGCTACAAAGCAATACTCCCAATAAGGTCCAGAACACGGAATATTTTTAGATTGATACACATGATGCAAACTACAGCTCCTTCTCAAGATTAAAAAACCCCATAAATCCATATGTGTTTCCAAAGGCTCTCCACACAAATTGCCTGTCAGGGTATAATCTTGAAAACTGTGCTGTAACAGGATGATGAAGGAAAATTACTGCCAGACAGATTATACAGTCAGGAAAAATGGTGTAAGTTATTTTTTGCCTCCTAGCTTGAATACATATGGGACAAATGCAAATTTGCCAAATGAAATACAGCTTAGAGTGCATAAATTTCAAACAGATAATACTTTGTACTTATTAAAGCTTGGCTTAGATCACAGAGTGCTTTTTCCTGAAATGCCAGCTTTTTTCTTTTTGTGAAGATTGTTTTCCCCTAAAGCAGCATCAATTACAAACAATGGTGTAGCCACCAAAATGAGAAGGACAAGACTCAAAGCAAATCAACTGAAACAATGTGACTGATAAAAACATTAATCTTGCCATCCTTTGGGGGGATGGCATGGCAGATATTATTTACTGGCAGATACAGAAATACCTGGTCTGGAAGAGCCAAGGTGTGATGCACAGATCTACAACTGCTCATATCTACAGGGTGGGCATAAATAGAGCTTTTCTGAAAAAATAAACATCACAAGGAGCCCTGTAGCTCCCTGGGTGCTGAGCACTAACTAAAGGTTAGTGGGGCTAATGGGATAACTGCTTGGAAAAGCTCTTTGAAGCCTCCTTGCACTCAGAGAGGTTGATCTGGACTGAGCTCCTTAAAGCGTGGCACTAAATCAGCAGGGAGAGTACATATTGGTCCTTCCAGAGACGGAGTTGTGAATAAATAATAAGTTAGAAAGAAAACAGAAGATTCAAAGATAAACCGAGGTGTGTTTTGCAGCGCTTTGGGAATAAAGGTTGAAATTAGATGGGAAGTGGCTTATAAAAGGAGGGAGGGAGACTTTCTATAAAGACAGACAGTGCCAGGACGAGCGGGAATGGTTTGAAACTGAAAGAAGGAAGGTTTAGGCTAGATATTAGGAATAAATTCTTTACTCAGAGGTCCTGGCACAGGTTTCCCAAAGGAGCTGTGGGTGCCACATCCCTGGGAGTGTCCAAGGCCAGGCTGGAGCCACCTGGGATAGTGTGACGTGTCCCTGTCCATGGCAAGGGGTGGAACAGGATAAACTTTAAGGTTTATCCAGCTTTGCTGCCCCTCTGGGGCCTCCACGGAGATACAGAGCTCATCCAGGGGGGATGCAGAGCTCACCCTGGGGGGATGCAGAGCTCATCCAAGGGGGGATGCAGAGCTCATCCTGGGGGATGCAGAGCTCACCGGGGGCTCTGCCGGCCGGGACCGGGATGTTCCCCATGTTTTCCGAGGGATGGCCGCGGTTGTTCGGGGTGGGGCAGAGCGGGCAGACAGGAGGCCGTGGGGACCGGGCTGGGCTCCTCTGCCAGGCAGGACCAGAGGGAATGGCCTGAGGCTGCGGCAGGGCAGGTTCACATTCGATATTTGCTGAAATATCCCCCTTTTGAGGCGGTGGGGCCTGGCAGAGCCTGCCCGGGCCTGCAGGAGCTCCTGAGGCGCTGGGGATGCGCTTTAATGCTCGCTGGGGGGCGCTGGGTGGGCGGCTCTGCCCGGCCCTCAGGGGCTCTGCCGAAGCCCGACAATTCCCCGATCCCATGAATCCAGCTCCCCGCTGTCCCACAGCCCAGAATGGTGTCGCCCAGTTCCCCCCTCCCGGCAGCGCCGAATGGGCTCGCCCGCGGCGCCCGTTGCCATGGGAACGGCGGCACCGGGCTCGGGATTGGGATTACGATCGGGATTAAGATCGGGATCGGGACCGGGATCAACATCAACATCAACACCCCCCTGAGCCCTCAGCCCCCGAGGTTCCCGTCCCGGGCCGGTGTGAGGCCGCTCCGCTCTGCTCTCCTCTCCTCTCCCCCCCGGCCGGTCCCTGGTTTAGGTGACGCTCCCAGGCACTTCCATCCCTGCCCTTCCCACCTTTCGGAGCCGCCGGGGGCGGAACAACAACCCGGCCCCTCTGCTTCGCTGCAGGGTTTCCAGCTTTGTTCCCTGCCCGGCCTGGGGGGTGGGCCCACTAAAGGCAAGTTGTGGCTTTGCCCCTGTCCTTTCCAGCCCCTCACGGCCTGTGCTGTGTCCCTGGATCTGGGCACTCACAGGGCATTGATCCCCAGGAGCATCCTTGCTAAAGTGGCTTTTTGTTTTTATTTTAGTGGACTGCCTGCAGAAACAGAGACCCTCCTGCTCGTGTCCTCTGTGTGTGTGAAGTTTCTCCAAGTGAAATCAGCTCAGGGTTAAGCCATGAAGATGCACGGCTGGTACAAACAGGGGTTGGCTTTTCACAGTCATCAAGATAATCCATCTTTCCAAAGTCTGGTGGCATTGCAAACTGGGGGGAGAATAACTCAGGGAAAGTGCCATTTAGATGTTTTAATCCGGGTTTATGAGGTCTTACTTTATGTGTATTGTGTAGCACTAAACATAGAAATGGGTTTATAAAGTTTGAAGTGGTTGGTGTCACAGATCTTGGGGCCTGGAGAACATGAGTTTATCCCGAGAGACTGAGATTCCATTAACATACCTGACTGCCAAATTTAGACTGGCAGATTAACAAGGCAATCAAAGTTTGTGTGGCGTGGATCCTTCCCTTCCCTTCCCTTCCCTTCCCTTCCCTTCCCTTCCCTTCCCTTCCCTTCCCTTCCCTTCCCTTCCCTT
>JAWWMP010000011.1:3135256-3178855 GCA_035047865.1 Dendrocincla tyrannina | reverse complement strand
CTTCCCTTCCCTTCCCTTCCCTTCCCTTCCCTTCCCTTCCCTTCCCTTCCCTTCCCTTTTTTTTTTTAACTGATTAGTGAAATGTTAACTATTTGGAAGGGCCACAAGTCTCAGTTGCTGTAAATAACAGCAAATGGATGGGGAGCAATGGCAGACAAATTCTTTATTACACTTAGAAGAATTCTTCAAAGGAAGTGGTTTGGTTTGAGTTATTGGTAAGTGGATAGGACTCAGTGTAGCATGAAATCCGTGCTCATGGTTACAATAATTGGATGTGAGCTATTACATATACAGTAGTATCCCTTTGGATTTTATGGGTTTATTGATGTGAGAAAGCTGTTGGAATTAAGTCTGCTCTAGTTAAACTCTTGTAGTCTGAAATCAACTGCACCCACCTTCAGCTGTCTTTAAGTTGTAAAGCTGTCTTTAATTGATTAGGGAGAAATTTGAGCTAAGCTGAGCTACAGGGTAAGTGGAATTTGGGTTCATTTAGCTATGCAGGCTTTAACGTTGACTTACATTTCATTTAGCCAAAACACCAGGGGTTTTTTTGTTCAGTGACACTTTATATCCATCAGCAGCACAGAGGAACCTGCTAGAATGGTGAAATTGGAGTGGTGGTGTGTGTAGAAGAGCAAGCAGAGAGGATGTGGCTAATTAATTCTTCATTTACGTTGTTGAGTGGCTTTACTGTTTCTATCTCTCATCACAACTTTTAACTTACCTCTTTAAATACTTTCTTCCAGTGAAATATTTTAAAATTAATTAAGAAAATGCCATTTATATGAGTTAACTACTTTCCTTCCTTGAGCTTGTCAAGCTGGCCTCTGTCACTTACCTCTATTTTTACTATTAAATAGCCTTTGGGCTCCCTAAAACCCAGTCTGGGGTTCTAGTCCTGCTAGTACACATTTGCCAAGAGCTTTCTTCTGTTCAAAGTTAATAAAATCTTGTTGTATCTTAGAATGTGATAAAAGAATAATTGTTTTGACATGATGTTACAATTGAGTGCTTTTTTCCCCCCGACACAATAATAAACATATTTTGTGCACGCATCTGCCCTTCTGTCAGCACTGAAATGGTGGGTTTGGGTTCTGTGGCACCAGGTGTTTCACTGTGTGCAGTGTGCCACTGAGAGGTGGCTGGAGGTATTATTTGGCCTCATTTTAGCTATTAGTGCTCATTTTCAGGTTATGTATGATCAGGCAGCAAAGCTCAGTTTTACATTTGATATAATTCCAACCCTGAGCTTCTCCATATCATTTCAGGTAGGCCCTGCTTGCACAGGACCCAGAGAGCCAACAGCTGAAGGAGTTTCCAAGCAGTCTTCCAGCTGTAAGTCTGTGGAATATCCAGGGTTTTTTTCCTTTTAATTCATTCTTCCCAGCTGCACCAGGGAATGTTCACTTTTGGCACTGAGCTGTCCTAGTTACCCTGCAAACACTCCAGCCCAGGGAGTTGACTTCAGCTTGGGCCCTGTGCTCTGTGAACTTGCTTTTTGGAAGAGTATTTTACAACATAGGAAAAAAAAAGTATTTGAAATAGCAGTGTCTTGAAGTCTTGAGAGCAGGGACTGACTCTGCTCTGTGTTATTGTATTCCTGTGTATCAATTTGTATGTGACACAAGGAATTTATCTGCCCAAGTCGGTTGAGATGCTTTGACTTCATAGCCACTGGTGCAATTTTCTTCTGCTTTATGCTTTCTATGGGTTTGGTTTGAGAAAACTGTGTTTTATTTAATATTAAACTGTTTGCATTGAACTTTAGGGAATTGCCCAAGTAAAACACAAGAAAATGTTTTCCCTGGTATCATAAATGTAATAAAAAGGAGGTTTTTTCCAGTTAAATTTAATTTAGAGTTGCTCTAGGATTTTGTTGGCACATCACATAAACAAGTTTTGTGCTCCATTTCTCTCCTCTATGTGAGTATTTTTGGATGTGTAATGAGTTTCTTACTGTTTTAATTTCAATCAAATTCCCGTTTCAACAGGTTTCTAACTGTAGATTGTTGAAATTCGGTTTTTTAGAAGAGGGTACCCTGGGTATCATGAACATCAATGATTTTGTAATACTGCCAGGCTCAAAAAGTGGAACCTCAGTGAGACTGAAAACAAAGTAAGTGCATTCTGTCTCACTGGGATGTGTTTTCATAATTTTTAAAAAGTTTGAATGCAGCTTTAAGTTAAACAGCTTATTTGTGCCAGAGCAAGAGGAATCATTATGTATTTCTTTTCTAGCATTTTCCCTATACTTCTATCTTTAATCTTTTTTAGGCTTTACTTTCTGATGAATTTAAAGGTTTTATAACTCTTTATATCTAATGTATAATACAAACCATACTAAAGAAATCGCTGGGATAGTTAATTTTACTATAATTATAATTACTGAATAGAATGAAACCTTTAATATAATTAAACAGGCACAGCTGTATCACTTTTGTGCTGGCCACTGTAAAGCTGATATTGGAGCAGCCCTGTCACTGCCAGCACACCCCTCTCTAATGAGCTGTTCTTGGGTTCAACAGTTTGCACTTGACCTGTCCTAAATTTTCCAGAACTGTTTTCAGACTTACTGGGAGATAAAAGGATGACTTTTTTTTTTCCTTTTTGCTACAGTAAACTTTTTCAGTTACCTTCCTCACTTTTATGTAATTTCTAATGATTATTTTGCTACTTTAACCCCTCCAGAACTGTCAGGGAATTGCAGTTGGAGAAAGTGCAGTTAGAAAAAGAAAACAAAGAGATGGAGAAGAAATTACAGCAACTCCAGTTAAACATGAGCAGAGAGAAAGAAGAGAGAAAGTAGGTTAAATTTCTGTTTGGAAAAATGGAATCCAGTGAGATGCTCCCTCCACACCCCTCCTTGCCCCAGATGGGTTCTCTTGCAAAGTCTGGAATTCACAATAGTGTTCAGTCTCCCCTCTCCCAATTTCTCTGCCCAATGATAAACTTGCTTCCCTATGGCTTTATTACTTTTAAACTCTTATGTGACATTTTCTCCCTTTTCCCTCACTTATTCCTCCTTTTTCTGCTGTCTGACTGGCTTTGTCACCTTAAGTTTGAAAGCAGGAGACAGTAGATTGTCTTGCACATTTTAGTCTTATTTCTGAAGTTTCTGAGGAGGATGCTGTTCTTAACGTTGCTTTGAGTTTTTTCTTGCTCTTGGTCCATAGGAAATTAAGTCCTTATCATTGGAGGTCTGGACAGGCAGGACCAATGACCATCCAAGCCCGAGTTTTGTCACAAAGTAAAGAAGGCTGGAAAAAGGTATTAAACTATATTTGCAAATAAAGCTGTTTAAAACAAAACAAAATTTAGAACTAGATTTATGCTGCAGAACATGAGAATGTTAAATACTGTAAAAATAAAAGGTTAAGCACCTTCTGATTAAAGTTCCTGATTGTTTATTTTTCCATGCCAAACTTAGGGTCCCCTTTGAGCTGGAGGAACATCAAGTTGTGTTTTTAATTGTGATAGCAAACTGTCATTGCTTTTGCAGTTTTAATGTTGTAGAAGTGGTAGTGATGGAAGCCAGCAGGATTCTGCCTTTCCAAGGTCCAGTGCCCATTATGAGTCTGAAATACAAGGCCTTGGGTGGAGTTTTGAGTGCAAGTTCTCCATCTTCACAGCTAAAATATACCACAGTTACTCTTTTCTTTAACTCAGACCCTGTGTAGTGGCATCTGCACTCCCAGTACAGCTCCCATTTGACTCTGTGGTTCATTCTAGTTTATTTTTTCCCACCCTTGCATGTCCTGTGATCTTTATTATGATGCTTTGGAGTGTTCTAAAATGTGGATTAATTTTATCAATGGGCTTTTGTTCTGTGACCTTCTCATTCAGATCTAAAAGGAGGGATGTAGAACTTTCCTGCTAAATCATTGAAAAATATGTTTTCTTTTTAATATGTACTCAGTGGGGTATTTTCCCTTATTTCCTTTTGGAATAGACAAGGGCAATTTTGTTCAAACTCTTAGAAAATATTAAGGATAAGGCAGATGTGGGAATGGTAGAAGCTGGTCAGATTTATAAGTAGCTGAAGACTGAACCTTGTAGGGAGTGTTATCACTTCTAACTGTAATAAGCTGGTCTTAATATTTCATTCTTTGGTGAAATAAGTGTATTTTAATAGCTTAGGCTCTTGTCCCTGAGGCTTTATACATCATGGAAGCAGGTGTTAGGTGTATCTGTCAGCAAATAATGTTCCCAAGTGCTGTTAAAATACCAGTTGTGATAACAGAGCTTATGTTCCCCACTTGTTCTGTGAATTAGTATGAAAAATCCATAGGGGATCCTGAAATCCAAACTGATTCAACTTAGAGATGCTTCCTCTTTCCATTAGCAGGCTTGCCTGTGTCTGGAGAGGCACAAATTGCACTGAGTGGGACATGAAAAGGAAGTTTTTCTTGTATGATTTTTTTCTGGAAGCCATGCTGTGTGTGCTGTGTTGAAATGAGAGCTGTTAATTAATAGAGACCACTTGGAACTGGCTGAAATAAAGCTTAGATAAATCTGGAGAGAAAAACAGACAGTGACAACTTCAGGCTGAGCTGTCACAGTTGCTGTTTGAAGCCTTTTGAAGCAGCAGCAGTTTGGCAAGAAGGTCTTCTCAGCCAACACGCTCAATTGGAATAAAATGAAAAGGTTTTCTTTAACCCACCTCCTTCTCTTTCTCCTTCTCTGAGACAAGTAACTCAAAGCTGGTGCTGCTTCAAAGAGCTCAGATTTCAGCTCTGATGGCTGAGGAGATGCGTGGGGCAGAATGTTCACAAGGGTGGAATTAAAACAAGGGGTGAGTGAGGGGAAGGGAGGATGAGTGTGGACACTGTGCAGGGAAAAACTGAGGAGCAGAGATGGTGAAAATCATGATTTCCTGGGGTGCTCGATCATGGAAGGGCCATGAGGAGAAGCAGAAGGAAAACAGGCAGGAAAACAAGCATGGGTAGGTGTGAGTGCAGGTTAGATGTGAGAGGACATCACTGGTTGATATCTGAGATTTTGTATATTCTGCCATATAGGTTTCTTCAGGAAAAGTGAAGTTGCAAATACTCAAAGAGCACATTGAAGGTAAAGACCTCTTTCTAAACTAAATAAAATTTCCCGGATTTCTGGTAGGTTATCTGTTCTTGGAGGTTGCTGCAGTTAAGCAATGAAGAAATCAGAGACTGGAATATTGAATTAGCTGGGTTTTTAAATTATTTGGTTTTTTTTTTCCAGAGCCAGTGAAAGAACAATTTAAGCCTGAAGTGGAAAATGCTGCAGCTCATACAATATCTGAAGTGAAGGAGACAGCATGTGGACTATCTGAATTTAGTAGTGTGCTGCTGGTATGTAAGTGGTTTAAAAATTACTCTCTAGCAACACAATATGAGCATGTAATTGCTTTGTGGCAGTATGTGGACACATTTATTATATATTGTAGACATGTTTATTATATATTGGAATATGTCATAAAATGAATTACCTTGGGTTTGTCCAGGCTGAGGTGCCAGATTGACTAAGCAGCAACTTAAAAGGAGTAGAAAAATACTGAAATATTTGAGTTTAATTTGATTCTGCCTCAATTAAGTGTCTTCTTTTTCTGGAATTGAATTCCTGGTAAGGGTTGTTCTCATCTGTTTCCCAAAATACACTGGTGATACCCCCATTAATTCCAGGCTTTGTCTCTGTGGTAACTACTCTGTGGCTGGGAGGTAAAGGGAGGTTTTATAAACTCATCTCCCCGACTGCAAAGAACCAGATGAAATGATTCTTTTATCAGGACTGTGGCCACTCCTTAACTGGCAACACTGAAAGAGTTTCTCTAAGTTGTATTTTTATTAATTTGCACAGCGTGTGAACATGACTGAAGAAGATTCTGACTTAACTAAAGAACACCACTCTGTGATTAAAATAAGACATGGTTACAGGAAAATAGGGCAAAATTGAATGGGCCATGAATATTTTATGACTTTAAATACTTTGATAAGGACCAGGGCACGAGCTGAATTGTGACTGCTTTCCAAGCTGGCTACGTTAGAGTGGAAATTACTGTTAGCAAGCATGAGGTGATTTAGATTTCCTGAACTTTGCCTTTTAGCAAATATAAATAGAAACCTGGCCTCCAAAGTGTGGTGTAGCTTGGTGCTATTTGAGTTTTGAAGTCATTTGTGCCACTAGAGTAGTTCCACTGTTCAATAAGAAGGAACATTTTGATTCTAAAAATGAATCACCTCTCTTTAGAATGACCCCCCACCCGCCCCATAACATGTGCTCTGATTTATTTCTTATTTCATATTGCTCTTTTGACAAATCAAACCAGCTGGAGCTGCTAACAGTCCAAACAACAGAGATTTTGTGTGTGGCTTTTAATGGCTTTCCCTAGGGAAATCTTCCCGTGGATTTGGAATTCCTGGCATCAGAGACAGTGGGATTTTGCTTCTTTAGTTCCTTTTTCCCCCTGCCCTTCCCGCAGTTCCATTAAAGAGCGCAGTGAAGCCCCGCAGAGCGCGCGTGGTGCGTGGGGATCCTTCCCGGGGGGATTTCCAGGAGCGCTGCGATCCCGGCAGTGTCCGCCAGGCGGCGCTGCGGCCCCGCGGGAGCGCTGCCCTTCCCTCCGGCCGGCACCGGCGTGGAAACGCTGCTTTTGGAGAGAACCGGAGCGCGATGTGCCTGCCCCGCGGGGGGAGAAGCCCTCACTGCTCGGGGGTGCTTCCTGCTGAGCCCAGAAACGCGTTCAGAGCCGTGCTCATCCCCTAAGGATCACAGGGACCTGACACAGGGAAAAGGGAACAGCTTCCTGAAGGGGTTCGTGTGGCTGCGTGCTCAGAGTGAGCACAAGGACCAAATGTGCAAGTGGGAGTGAGCACAAGGACCAAATGTGCAAGTGGGAGCGAGCACAAGGACCAAATGTCCAAATGTGCAAGTGTGAGTGCTCAGGGTGAGCCACAAGGGCCAAATGTGCAAGTGTGAGTGCTGAGAGTGAGCACAAGGACCAAATGTGCAAGTGGGAGTGCTCAGGGTGAGCCACTTCATGTGCAACCAGCAGTGCAGAGTGACTGGGATGATCATAGTGTGGAGCAGGTGAAGAGGAGATGTGATGTGAGCACCTTCTGGTTCTGTAGTGGCTGCTCTTGGCATGTTGGACTCTTTCTCATTACACTTTCTGCCTGTACCTTTGCTGGTTTTGTGGTGAGAACATGTGTTTTACTTTGGGATTGAGTAGACAAATGGTCTTTCCTTCAGGTCTTTCTCAGTGTGTAGGGAAAGGATGAACACAAAATATTTCCTGGTTTTGCTTGATAATCATTCAAGAGTTGGTAATCAAACCTTTCCACAGTACTTTATTTGTTCTAATGAAGGTTGCAAGTAAACAAAATCCTAGTGTAACACTTGTTATTCTTTTGTAGCTATTTTGAGTCAATCTCTTCTAGTTCTTAAAAGATTGAACTCCCCAGGACTGCTTTTTTAATGTGTGGTGTTCCAGTTAGTCCCTTAAATGACCATGTCCCTCCTGTTGACCTCTACAGATGTGCTCCTGTCTACTGTGAAGCTTCAATAAGTAGAACTTCATTAATAAAGCACATAGCTCATAAATTGGTTTAAATGAGACATGCTGCATAAAATGCCTCATTTAATCTGTCCTTTACATGGGATGTGTGTTGTCCATGGCTGTGTATCCTGTCCATGGGATGTGAACTATCCATGGCCACTCTCTGCCACCAGAAGCCTTTAAAAGTGGAGGGTTTTTGTGGGGCTCCTTATACAAACTTGTTTGGTTTTAATTATTTAGCTCTTGCTAGAGTGTTCCAATTTAGTTGTGAGCAACACCCCATAAAACCAGAGTGATTTGACTGCCAGGGTAGCTTGAGTGAGCCCAGGAAACCGAGTGCTGCGTCCCCACTGCTGCTCTGTGGGGAACTGGGGAGAGGGTCCATATCACAAGAGTTTGGTTAATTATCTTGTGGGACTGATTTAGGATCCAGCCTGGGAATCCACCTGTGCAGGCCCTGGGAATGAGGCCAGAGGATTGTTGCTAAATGGTGCCTATAACGAGGAGGACTCTGCAAAGTGTTTCCAGGAGGCTTTGCTTCAGTGGAGAGAGGGGAGCAGTGGGCCCCGAGAACACCTGCCAGCCCCTGAGGTGCCACCAGGTGGGATTTATTCTCTTTTAATTGCATTTTAATTACATGAAGAGCCATTAGGGTGAGTTAGCAGGTTTTTGATTGGTGAAGGGATATTTTCTGTTAGAATAGTAAATGTGTTTTTCTTAGTTTTTCTCTCTGTGTTCCTTTATTAATAACAACAAGCTCTGAAGGTTTTTTGATCTTAATAACATGAAGATTAGTATTTATCTCATTTATTTTTGTCCCTCCTCTCCCTGGCTTTGCTTCTCACAGGACACTCCAGTAAGAGCTGCAATTCTCCAGCACAAAGTCACAGCTTTTAACTGAGGCCAGGAATGTGCAGGGGCTCAGGATTTATGTGTTCTATCAAAGTCCATTTTTTACTTGCCTTCCACAGGCTCAATATTTCTTTGTCCCAGTAAAGTATGCTTGGAAAAACAGGAGAAAAATCCACTTGGCTGATTGGAGCTGTGCAAGCTAGTCTTGCTCCTCTGGGCCCTGGATGGTGTTTGTTTTCTGTGTATTTTTGTACAAATAATATCATACTGATCTTTTTTCTTCTTTCCTGTGATATGGTGGGATTTTTATCTGTGGAGTCGTGGATTTCCCCCCTGTGTCTCCAGTGTAGTGATCTGTAATAAAGGAGTTTTTCCAGGCTCCCCCATGACTGACCATCTTCTTTAAATAAAATACTGCTGGCCATTTAAATTTTGGAATTTTGCAAAGCCTCAGTGGGGGACAGACTATCAGTGTGATGTTCATTCGAGAATAATGGAGGTAAATAGCAAATTTATAAGCTTGAACAGCTATATATATATTTTTTTTAATAATTCTACTAGAATCTGTGGGAATTTGTGAGGTCCAGACCAGTGTTGCTGTTCTGGAGGAACCTGTCCACGTGGAGTTCAAGAGGGATGGCCTGAGCTACATGGAGAAACTCCTGCTTAAGAAATACAGAAGGTATGGTTGACATTGCTGCTCCCAAGGAAAGAAGTCAGAAGTACTTAAGAGCATTAGGAAAAACCCCATTGAAACTTTAAAAATATTAAATCTATTGTCAGGCGTTAAGGAGAGTGTATACAGAGTGCTTTATTGTGATAAAATAATCACTAGAGGCTGACTTGATGTTTCAACAGTTCAGAATTACTGCAGAGGGAGCATTTGGAGGGGTTCTCTTTGCCCTCAGTTTATTGTAGAGTTTGAAGGCTGAGAATCATCCTTGGTGCTTGATTTTTGGGGCGTTTGCTGCAGGAGTTTTATAGAGAAAAGGAGGCACAACCTGGGGTGGGTTTTTTTCCTTTGTTTTCAACAGAATATGATTTTTTAAGATTGATTTCTTCTCCTTTCTCAGAAGTCCTGTGGATCAAATTTTGGATAGTTGCATGAAAGATTTAAAGCCTGTGCAAACCCTGAGTGTCTGTCAGGCTGTGACTGGAGGAGGAGAAGGAAATGATGATGATGATTATATGGATGACTTACCAGGTGAAATAGATTTCTGTTTATTGAACCTAAATATACCTTTCCTTGATTTTTTTTTTTTTTTTTTTGGTTGTGATTGCTGAAAGTTACATAATAATGAAAGGAGAAATTCATGGTACTTTGTAATAAAAGTTTGCATTTTTATAAGTGTATCTAGAACAGGGAAAAATTAAATGCATGAAATTAATTATATTTCCTAGTTGAAGAGATGAAGAGATTTTGGGCATCCCTTTTTAAAGTGGAAGAACCCAACACTATTTCTGAAAGTGCAGAACCAGAGTCCTCTTTGAAAATTGAGTTCCTCGATGATGTAAGTGTGGAGTAAAGGACTTCATGAATGAAGGGATTTTTTGAATCTTGATCTGTTAAATATTTAAAGTAGCAACAGGTAAACAATTTCCAGTAAGAAAAAACATTGGTGCATTGTTGATCTTTTCCATACAAATGTGGAAAATTTATCTTTCCAAGAGTTCCCTGTATTGTTTCCTGTTGTGTCCATAGAAATTACATCACTTGAGTTATTTGAGTTTGTTTTAAATTTTAATCTGTTGCTGAATGTGGGTGTTTTTGTGTTTGATTTAGTCTCATAGCATGGACTTGGAAGAATCATCCAGCTATTTGGTGGTGGAAAGTGGGGCTGAGGGAGTGAGTAAGAGAGGAAAAACTGAACCACTGGAGCAGTGTGGAAGGTACCAGAAATGCAGAGATTCTGTGGGACAGAAGAGGAAATAATCCTCTCTTCTGGTTTAGTTACATTCCTAAGAAATGGGGGCTTTTATTTGCATCAGTCACACTTTTATGACTCATTGACTATACATGGTTTTAAAGCCACTACAGAACATTAATTGCCTGTAATTAGAGAGGCATGGCTTTGAAATGTCTTCTTTTTATTTATTAATCACTCCAGTGTGAACCCATGTAAGATCCATTTCTGTACATGTGCCTGCCCTGAATTACAGGTAGAATTCCTCTTTCCTGAGCTCCTGCCTCAGCAGGAACTCCCATACCAACTCTGTTGTGTTCTTTTCACATGTTCTTGCTCAACTAACCTTGCAATTCCAGCAAAAATAGAAGTCCTAATAAGTACTGATACATATGCCATTCTGCTGATCTCCCCAAATTGATCAGATGGGGCCTGTTTTGCTGTATTTTGTTTTTCTGCTCTTTCCTCCTTCCCTCAAAGCTGTTCAGCAGTTGCAGACCAGACCTTTTGCAAGAGTATGAGAAAGTCTTCTTGTCATTTGACTTCCACAGCTGACACTCAATAGTTTTTATGTTTTCCTCTTGACAGAAATCCTGTTTCTTCTAAAGAAATTCCTCAAGGTAAATTTCGAAAGTAATTATTTGTACAATAGACATAAATATGTACAGTTTATCATTCTCATATGGCATGTAGGAGTCAACTACAGTGCTTGTCTGAAAAATAATTAAAGGTCATTAAATTATGTACCATTCTCTGAGCTCTCAGGTGCCTTGATTACAATTTCATGGGCTGTGAGAGTGATTCTGAAATTATGGGCATCCACTGTGACAGTACCTTGCTTCTCTGAGCTCATATGTGAGGGAGAAACTGCCCCAATATGAGTTGGATACTGAAAATAGACCCATTATAGAGCAGGTGATCTTCAAGTCAGTTTATCTGTATTAGATCTAATGTAGAGCACATGTCCCTTTGATGTATAGAAAGGCTTTTGCATAGATAGGTTGAGAAACTGTACAAATTATTACCTGTTCTGCATGAAAGATCACAATTTGTGTCTAAGTAATCCAGTGCCTGTTGCATGTGGGGTAAATCATCATCAAAGTGTGACAGCTTTATTTTTTGGCATTCTTAAGGCGTCCCACAGTTCTTACTCTGTGTCCTAAACCCACAAATAATCACTTTTTAATATTAAGAAATAAGTTAGAATGGAGGGCTAGTTCATTTCCTGCTCTTGCAAGTACCAAACAAGGGACTGGCACTTGTTCTCTTTGTGTTTAGTTCAAGAAACTGCTCTTTTGAGTCTTCAAATGTGAGAAAAACAAACAAGAGCTGACTAATGAGATGTGATTTCTGTGCCTCTGTGGGCACAGGGTAAAAAACAAAATGCCTTGTGTCTTGTATAAACAAAGAAATACAGCTTGCAGAATCATTCACAGCCTGCTAGGATGTATTTCAAACCATTAGGCTGCTTTTAAAGAAATGTTATAAAATTGCTACTATTGCAGTTCTTTAATGGAGGTTTTACAGTTTAAGTTCATGAAGAAAACCTAGTGGACTTGCAGGTTATAATTCATATTCATTTCCATTAAAAATATACCTATTTTCATCATTATGTTGTACTCTTGTAGAGCAAATGGTTGTCTGCAGCCATGTGGAGAAAAATGGAGTGCCAAAGGAGAGTTTTCAAGCAGAGGCTGAGGGAGGATCCCTGGAGCCCTGGGAAGTACCTGGGCAGGTCTCTGGCCCTGCTGAGCTCCTGAGCACCAAAGTCCTTGGGGCAGAACTGCAGAGAACCACCAAAGGCTCACAGGAACTGGGCAGTGGCTGCAGCAGTCAGAGCTTGGGCTTGCCTGTAGTTAAGAAACCTTCAGCAGTAAGTTATTGTGTCTTTAATTGCTAAACAGATCAGTGATATTGCTTCATGTGCTTTAGCATGAGGTGTCAGACCATGTCCCTGAGTCAGGAGAGGTGCTGAGAGTTGGGTGGTTGCAAAGCAATTCTTGACCCCTTTAGCCTGTTCTGCTCCAGAAACTCCACCTCAAAGCCATCAAGAGGACAGTGTGAATTAGAGGATTGTCTCTGCTTACCCTGTTCCATGTGTAGGGGATGAAGGCCTCTGTGCTTTCCACTTTGTATTGCCAATCTTGTGTTAAAGAACAGACTGGTCTCAGGCAGGGCAAAAAAAGGTGTTGGGGGAGAAGCAGCTCTTTCCATATTGAAGTCACTTCACCTCTCTGTTGAATGACCAGAAATTGTAGGTACTTTTATCTGACTTAAATTACTCAGATGTTCTTTTGCTGAAAGGAAAATTAAAAGTGAAAAATCATAGAAAAGGCTGGGACATAGGTTTGGAGTCATTCTGAAGCTGTGATTGCTCTCATTGATGTGCACAAAAGTGAAACCAAAGAGAAACTGCTTTTCATGTCCACAGTGAAAGAATAGACTCAAATTCTCACAAGAGTTTTTAGAATTTTAAAGCATATCTTGTACAAAAACATCATCCTTATGAATATCTATTCTAGCAGGCTGTCAGAATCCTTCCAAGTTCTATGAAATGAGCATTTGATTAATCTGAACTTGCAAGTGCCACTGCTGAAATGCCCTGTTTGTGCTGTCTCTGTTTTGCCCAAGCTGCAGGCTGTAGCCAGAAGACAGAAATCTGTCTCCACACCCTACCAGGGACTCGAAGGGTTCTTTGGGCCAGGGGCAAACCCTAGACAAGGAGTGCTGGAAGCACGTTCTTCCCTGGCTGCTGCCTCCAGCCCTGTGGACAGGAGCATCCCTTTTCCAGGTGCTGGCATGGGAATAAAATCCTCAAAAACACACATATTTATCACTGTTGCTGCGAGACCTCCTTCCCTGCAGGTAACTTCATGCAGTTCACTTTAGGAAGGCATTCAGGGTAAGTCATGCCAGCACAGTTGGTGCTGTGCAAGGATAAAATCAACTTGCTGCCTTGAGGTAAATTAGACCAATCTAGTGCCATAGATTTATAGAATTATTTATGTGCCCTGACAGTTTGCTTACACTGGGTTCTTACTGCTTTTAATGGTGTATAAGGAACAACATGTGAAATAATTAGTGAATGTTATTAATTTGATCAAGTGTGTTATATATGACCAGAACATTCATTGCATGGCTTCTTGCCATCACACACAGTCAATGCAGCAAATACAAAACCTGCCAATAATTTCCTCTAACACTTTGCCATTTCAGGAGATGGCCAGTGGGTTTCTGAAAGGAGCTTAAGTGAATATGCTGATGGCTCTGTAGTTCAGGGGGTCTTAGAAAGGCAGCTGACCAGACCTTCCAGTGGCTTCAAGGCTCAGCAGACACTTTGTCCTCTGATGGGGCCGTGGAGCTCAGGTAAGGACCTGCTGAGGTTCATGTTTCCTATGTGAAATGTAGATGATGCTGTTGGATTTAAGTCACTTTTATACCTTCATCTGTGAGTTTGTGTTTTGGGCCAATGGGTTATCTACATGGCATTGTTTGCAGAAAAATGGGCTTTTGAGTGAAAAATTACCTGTTTTCAATGATCACTACTAATTCTTTTTGTTGTGCTTAGTTTCTGCTTCTGTTTCTGCTTCATTGCTCCCCTCGACTTTAATATTTAGAGAATAAACTCTCTGGAACAAGTTTATGTATCACTGTGTTTGCAGTCTCTGGTACAACATGGGTGTGATCTGATAAAGGATTCCTTTGCTCCTGAAATAACTCTTATTACATGAACTAAAAGAAATAAGGAAACAAGGAATACATAACTGTAGCTGCATTTTTTTGTTACCTTTCTCGACTATCTCCAGCTCAAGAAATGCAGCTGACATCATTTCTCTCATCATAAGCACCCAGTTTGGCATTTTAATTTAAATAATGCTGTGTGCAGAAATCAAAACTGTCCATTTTGGATCCCAGAAAACTATTTGAAAAAACTATATTTTATTCATGTTATTTTACAGTAAAAGAAGGAACTCAAGTTTTAAGCTTTCTACACACATTCACAGTATTTCCCTCCCCCAAAATTCGGGGCATTGTGCATAATATTTAAATCATATATTTCTTTTCTGAGAGATGCTTCTGAAGTATGAGGTGCTGCTTTCCAATGTATTTATAACTTCTTTATTAACATCTAGAAATTCACAATCTTAAGCAAAATTAATTTGTAGTGACATTCTTTATCAGCTAGAGCTGTTCTGAGACTTTCAGTGGCAAGTTTTGGTTGATATTGTGGTTTTTTTTAAAAAATTAATAGTGTAGATACTGCATTTTTTGTTTATATTTGTTCCTGAAATATTTCAGGTCCTGGAAAACTTTCCAGCTTAACTTCTGAAGATGGAACCTCCTCTAGTAGATACCTGGAGATCTGTGGGAATACTCCAGGTTTCCATGAAAACCTGGAGCTAAAAGACCACGACTCAGTTGATATTTTTGGGTAAGTTAAACTTGCTGAGGATGTTTTCATGATGTTTTAAAATGCTCCATGTGTCAAACACCTTGCCAGAACTGAAATAAAACCAGTCTCCACTTTCTGATTGTAGATTCCATGCTTATTACAAATACCAGCATGACCTGTGCTGCATCTGGGGCTCCTAAACCACTTTTGAGGCAGCTCACGTTAAGAATTAAGGGATTTATTTTGTTCTTGAGACTCCAAATGATAAATTTTGGGCTTGTGTTTTTTTTAAAATGCATTAGCACTGAGATTTATGAAGTAACCTCTGAAAAATCTCCTGAATTCTTTGGTCCTGAGGTCCCTTTGAAAAGAGCAGTTGGGAGCAGGTGAGCCAATAAACTCCAGCTCACCATTTTCTGTGGTCTCTCTGTTCTTTTGCCTTGGACACTGAGGAGATGAGTGGGGAAAGGAAGTTCCCCAAAGTTCTGTGTCTCATTGCTTTCTTACATGTTCTCACAGTTAGCAAGAGTCAGCAAGACACTCTTAGGTTAATTACATGCTATGTAAATTTAGCTGATTCAGAGGTTGGTGGCAAGAACTGAGGGGGAAAAGATGAATATAGTAGCTTGTAGAGGATGGATAGTGAAAAAATCTGCAGCAAAAGCTATTTTTGTGCCTTTTAGTTCTGCACATGTGAACGTTTGCCACTAAGGCTCAAAGCAGAGTAGCTTGAGGAGTCTGGGGTGCTTAAAATCAGTGTGTGTGTTTCTTTTAAGGATCTGGGATGAAAGCCAGATGGATGAGGAGGAAGAAATCCTCGAGGATAAGCAACAGGTTCTTGCGTTACAGTGAACATGGAAAGGACTCAGTTCCCTCTCTGTCTGTGTATCACACAAAACCAAGAAGAAGAAGAGTTGTTTGGAGTGCTGCTCAAAATCCTATTTACTGAGGATTATCTTGTGAAGTTGTCAGTAAAACTTCTTAAAAATATCTCGATTTGGGTTTTTTATTAATATGAAGAAATAACAGAGTAAAAGAAAACTGGTCTTGTGCTGCTATTTTTTAGGATTGTTTTATCCTTTATTTGTTATTCAGTATAAGTTGCCTTGCTCACAGATGGAATTGTTTTGTCTCCAGATGCAGTTTTGTGTTCCCAAACAAGGGCTATTAATGGAGTGTTGTTACCTTGGGCTCTCAGTGTGGCCAGGTCTGTATGGTGGGATGCACAGCAGAAGTCTTTAAGGTCCAGGTCTTGGCATATATTTTACCACTAAGGGACTTTGATTTTGCAGAACAGAAATTAGCAGTTTACACAGGGCATTTTACCTCTCCTGCCACACTCCTTTCTTCTTAATTTCAGCAGGTAGCCCCTTCAAGCAGTCAATTGGTCTCTGTGTGTTCAGAATCCCTGGGAGTCAATGCCTTTGTGTGCCATTTTGGAGGGATCTGTGTTCAGTAAGTTACTGTCTTACAGGCCTTTGATAATTAAGAGAACAAAGAGGAAATACAGTTAAAAGATGATCTTGGGTGGGTTTGATTTCACCAGGCAGCCTCAGCTGGACTTTTGAACTTGCTTTTGTGTTTTATGAAAAGGTTTTTCCTTCCTCCCCAGTTAACAGAAAGTTAAATGCAATTAATAAAGCTTCTGTAAAAGGTCAGTTGGCCAACGTGGTACTTTGATGTAAAAAGGGTTTGGGGACTCTTCTCTTTTTGAGGAGATGCTTAATTGTACCAGTAGTTGAGTAGCTTTCTGTGGAGGTGGCAGGATGTTACAGTTTGGAAATTACCTAAATGGTGTCTTCTGGCAACATCTTTAGGGTTCTCAGACACAGCAGCATGCTTGGCTTTAAAGTTCTTTTTCCCTTCATCATGTTCTCTTTGAATATGACTGGCACTTTTTTTTCCTTTTATTAATTTCCTCCACTGGGGTTTTTAAGATGCTTTTCAAAGCACCTTCAAAACTTCCTCCCCTTCTCCCAGTTTTGATAAAAAAGGTGTCTCAAATACCAGTGGCAAAAATTTCTGTCTTGTCGGCTTGGGAAGTTTTGTCTGACAGTTGTTCTTACCCATTTGGGGGTAAATCACCTGTCAGGGCTCTAAAGTTCATAGTAACTGTTGTTCACAGAAATTTCCATGTAGAAGAGAAGCTTTAAATGCTGCTTTTCTGTGCTCAGAGGTGGCAGGTACCCCTCATTCCTGTGCCAGGGGAAACATTGCAGGGCATTATTTGGGTTCTGAGAGTTAAACACAGCCTGGTTTGTACTGTCTGTGTTCTCTGTCCCCCCAGTCAGCTCTGCTCTAATATTGGACAACACAGTCATCTTTTCAACCCTTTCTTTTATAGGGAAAAGTGACCCTAATTCACACAAACTGGAGCCATCAGGCTGAACACACGATTGATTTGATTTCCTGCCTCATTTCTTGTCCTTAAGGTGAGGGCATATTTTCCACCTCAGTTTGCTTTATAGAGTTTACCATATATTGATGTTTTATTACAGCAGTTCTTTGCCAGAAACTCCAAGAATAAAATCACAAAGCAGGTGGTGTACTTTGGAGATGAAGACCAGTGCTTTTGTGTCATGGCTGTAACCTCTTCTCTCTTTTTGAGTTCCTCTTCCAAATGTTCCTGTGCCACTCATTGCCCTCCCACAGCAGGCTGTGCTTCCATGCTGGTCCCAGCCCTTTTTAACTGGAAAACTCTTGGAGCAGGAGGTGCTGCAATGTGTGCCTGGAGCCCTCAGCAGGCAGGGGACTCCTTGGAGCTTGTGCTTATCTGAGTAACTGGGAAGTCACTGACTGCTTTCAACAGCTGATTTTAAAAGTTTTGGCTTTTCCTGAAGGGGAAAAAAAAGCTGCTGATAATTCCTGTACCAAAATTTGGGCTAAAAATGTGTTAGTGCTGTCTGTGGTTAGGCAGTGGTGATTAAACCTGGGATTTTGTGTTCCCACGTTTAACATGCTTGAAGATGGCTTGTGTTGATTTTTTTTCCTCCCCTCACTAGAAGTTGTACTGGTGAAATTGGTGTCCTAACTGGAAGACCAAAAGTGCACTTCTATGCTATTTATTGCTTGTTTTTTAGTTGCAAATAGAACAAATCTAGTGTTGAAAGCTGCTTATTATTATGACTGTGGTTTAATGTATATATCTACATGATCTTTAAGGTCCCTTCCATGATTCTGTGTTGATGCAGACACAATGTTCAAATGGTTATGTTCATTTTCCCTTTTTTCCTTTCATTTTTGTTCCCACCTGTGCCTGTTGTAGGGATGGCTGAGCTATACCCCCATGTCAAGGGATTTGCACAGAAACATTTTCTTTTCATTTAGAGGAAGAGAAAAGCAGGAGGGGAAAAGTAAAAGACCGATTTATTTTTTTGAGCTTCTAGGGGGAGTCTGCATTGTCTTTTTGTGTACATTAACTTCTGGTTGCTTCACATCAACAGCCACATTTCCATGACCATTTGTGAGCAGATTTTCAGTGTGAAACCAATGGCCCTTGTGCTCAAAACACAAACAAACTTACCAGCTGTGAACTTCAGCTGAGCGCTTGTTTCTAAAGCACTTGCTTGGCAGTCCTTGGAACATTTTAATGAGCTGCATTTGTCTGGCTGCCTGATGGTGTCTGACTTGGCTGGTTTTATATAGAAGGGGTAAGAAACCACAGGAATGAAGGTGTGCTAAGGTTGCACAGTGAGAATGGAGGCAGCAAAACTGAGATTTTCCTGTTGAGTTTTCATCTCAAAGCAGTTCTGGCAAGAAATGAATCCCACTGGAAACACTTCATGGCTTTGCTTGTGCTGGGGGTGTAGAGGTCTGTGGTAGGTACTCCAAAACTCTTCCTATCTCTGATTCACTGCTTGATTTTACCCTTTAATAGACATTAAGATGCTGTCATTTGCTGCCTCTCATTTATAAAAATTAAGAGGAGTTCTCTCCTCCATCATCATATAGCTTACATGCATCTCATTCAATTAGCAGAACCACATAAACTCAATTAGTTTTAATTTATCCAGACCATTTGCATCAGAGACAAAGACATCTGTCTTTTTCATTTGAAAAATGAATTCTCCAAATAACAGGCCATCAACACAAGGGCATTTCTAAATTATTTTGGTCAAGAGAAGTGTTCCATGACTTTCTATTTAATTAGGATTAATTAGGTGGTTTAATATGCCTGTGCTTTTGGTAAGGGATGGAAACCTAATAATTTACATTTATATTATAGATTAGTTGATGAGCACAAGAATTGGAAGCCTCAAAAAAAGCCCCAAACTAATATTCCATATATTAAGGGATGTAAAGACCCTGAAAAAAATCCATTCCTGATTTCAGTAAACCAGAAATTTCTAGATTTCAGATGCTGACTTTCAAAGAAACCAGAACAGAGGTGCCAAGGAACAAATCTTCACAGAATGAAGTGTGAAACCTTGGTAGGTTAGATCTACTTTTTTTCTCTAAATGGTTTTGCAAGATGAAATAGTAAAACTCGAATTTATTTTGTTTTCTTTTTCCTGGGGTGGATGTTCCTTTTGTTAAATTTATTATATATTTGATGATTCCTGGCTAAAGGAACTCGTTACTCCCTTGGGAGAGGCAAGTCTTTCTGTCCCATAAAATAATGGCAGCAGGTGGAGAACTCTTAAATATGAATTTGCATAAAGATGTAGAGGTGATCCTTGGGAATTGTGAATTATGCTGGGATCTAATTGGGAATTATGCCTGGATCTAGTTAAGGTTCTGGTTATAACCTTAAGTGGCTGTAAATTGGGCAGTGCATTCTGGAGGAGGATAAAGAAATGACTGAGACAGAGCAATAAAAACTCTCAGAATTTCTTGCTGGACCACAGAGGATGTGCCAGCATCACTTCCAACCTTTGCTGGACAGTTTCTTCCTAGAAAACCAAACCCCAGGGTCTGGAACGGAATATTCCCTGGACCTGTGTCCTCCTGTGTCCCTGTGAGCTGGAGGTGGCACAAATCCAGAGCTCCTCTGGGGTGGTGTCTGAGCTTTCCACAACCACAGTGATGGGTACACACAAACCAGAGCCACCAGAGCTGCTTCTGCACCAAAGTCCTGCCAAATAATGTGCTATTTTATTGTAAGTTTCAATAGTTTATGGAGGGGAAACCTGAGGAGAAGTTAATTGGGGCTCAGTTTGAAAACTGTGGACACGTTTCTTAATGTTCTGAAACATCTTGGAACAGTCTTGGATGCTCTTGGATAATTTCTGTCTGTCTGCTGTAGCTTGTCAAATACATATGTACTTTCTCCACTGCTATATTTAATTGTCCTATTTGCTGTATTACATTAGAGTGACTATGAAATTATCAAATAGGCCCATCATACACTGCTTCAAACTCAGCCACTATTATTTGCATTTGGCTGCTAGTGCTGTGAAAACAGCTTGGATGATTCACACTTAGAACAGAAAGAGCAAAGAGGTTTTGTCAAAAATCCCAGAAACTTTTGAGGCAGGAATATGAATTGTCCTCTCTAATTGCACTCATTAGGATCTCACAGGTTGCTTCTCTCTTGGCCAACCTGTGAACCAAGGTTAGAGCCTTTCTGCTCCACAGTGTTCCCTGGAGGTGAGGTGGCCTCAAAGTCAAGTGAGAAAGGAGTGAGAGAACAGAGTTATGACAAGTTTCTAAACCAGAAAGAGCTTCAGTTATGGATACAACCTCTCCTCTCCTACCAACCCTCCCCATTTTTTCTTAATGTCTGATTTTGGCGTTTTTAAAAGTGACTTTGAGGACTTGTGTCCCTTTAAGAGATGACAAGTTGCTTTTGTTGTGTATTTTTTTGGAGAAGGTCAAAACAGGAGCAGAGATAAGGACTCTGATTACTTTTTACCACATTGGTAAAAAGCAAATATGCTGGTCTCCCCTTCAGCACAGATTATGCAAATGGCTTAAATTTGGATGATGGGATCTCAAGAACATCCAGGGACAGCCTATCTGTTCTTAATAAAGCCTGTGGGAGTCTTGCCAGTGGAAAAGCACATCATGTTCTTAGTCACTTTTTTGCTGTTACTGTTTAAATGACTTTGGAATCCATTTTACAAAATGTCCTACATAATGCAGTGTCTTTTTTCATCCCTGGAACGGACCCCAGTGCCTGACCCTGCTCAGTCAGCCTGACACACAGGATTTGGAAAGTGGGATTTGGAGTGTCAGGAGCAGCACTCCTGTGTATGGTTGTTAAGAGGAGAGCTCCTAGAAACAATTCCCAACATCTTTCAACTGCCATAAACTTTCTCAAGTGTAGGAGTCTGGGTTCAGGCTGATAAACTGCCTGAGAAATAAAGAGCTGAGGAAATCATCTTCAAACAAATGTTCTAGTAGAGGGAACATCCTCTGTGCCCAGGGTGAGCTGGTGGCTGCCTTGACTTCTTCACTGAACTAACCATTAAAACCTTTTTAGATTACCCAAATTTTATGACCCCTGTTCATCTTTTTTATTTAAAGCTACCATATGGCTACTAAAATAATGCCCCAGACATGCAAAATGTCATAAGTATGGTCATAGTAGGTCCAAAGGTTCTTGCTGCCTGAATTTCTTGTGCTTCTTTGCAGTGCTTGCAGGATTCATGTGGATGGAAATAAAATCTGCAGCTTGGCTGCAGGTAGACAAATATTGCCCATGCAGGAAGGTGTAGTATTTAATAAGAGCTTGGGTTTAAGTTAATCTTCCCTCCTGTGATGTAGTCAAGAGTGGGAAGACTAAAACTACACATAAAACTGATCTTCATGTGGCTCTATTTCTCTTTTCAAACTACTTCCTGTGGAATGCTTTGACATGTCATAGAATCATGGAATGGTTTGGGTTGGAAGGGACCTTAAAGGCCATCTCATTCCACCCCTGCCATGGGCAGGGACACCTCCCACCAGCCCAGGTTGCTCCAAGCCCATCCAGCCTGGCCTAGGACACTTCAGGGATGAGGAGTCTGCAGCCTCTCTGGATTGATGCCTTGCACAGGTATGAGATGGGAATGATTTAAATATATTCCATTTTGATGGAATCCAGCACCAAACTTCGATTTCCCTGCAGACATTAAGCAAGGGGATTAGATGTTTCAGTTTCCAAAGCCAACATGGAAAGCCATTGCTAAGTTACCTAAATTAGCCTTTCCTCTGTATGTAGGAAATGCAGCATGGCCAGACTGTCACCTGCTTTGTATGGGATGGTTTTGCTGGTTTGCATTTTCAACAGAGCTATTTAAGAGGGTTTTTTTTCTGCTGTCTGATCAATAAGTGGTTAAATCATAAAATAGGCTGAAGGTTTGAGAACTGCTAGAACCAGGACATCATTGGCTGGGCCAAAGTTAAGACAGAATAATTAGCAAGAATGGTAAATAACATTCATAGTCATGACTATTATTGTCGCTGAGTCAGCCTTCATTTTCCTAGGAATTTTTTTGGCAATAACCTTTTTTTATGGGAAATTTTTGAAATTAGCCTATAACTTGAATCTAAAGGGCATTGGAAATTGTCCTGATGTTTTACAAACTGCTTGAAAGAGAAGATTTACTCTTCTGAGGGATTTCAAATGCTGTTCACTTCATCAAAAACCAATAGAGAAATGTGATGATTACCCTTTATTTTTTTGCTATATTGCACTGGGAACATGAAGTATCTTTTCATAATTTAACAGACATTTATAACTTCCAACACTTCAAAAGACAGTGTTTTATGAATTCCATTCTGCAGTACAAATTAAAACTTCCTTGGATAAGCATCACCACGTAACATTTCTTGTGCTGCATGAGATGACTGTTCTGAAAGTCAAAATAGCTTTCTAGAGAATATTTTGCATGTTAATCTTTCTACCTGAATTTATTTGGCAGTGTAATTCTGTGGAAGTTGATGAGTTTGCTTATATAACTTATGTGTCTAACACTTTGAATATACCAATAGAGTAAACTATTTTCCTTCCTCTTCCCTCAAGCATTTTATACTGAAACTGTAAAAGTTGGGATATTCAACTTCTGCATTAATGTCTGTTGGATTTACATTGTTCCTGTCATGGCAAGCTGCAGAAATGAGAGCTGTGCAGCAGTACCAGGACCAAGGCTCAGGTGTGGCTGGTGTGATGTGTGCTTAGAAAATCCCACCTGACAGACAATTTACAGCAGTGGGTTTGTTCTCCCCTGCCTGGACTTTGGTCTCCCTGCAGGGTGTTTATCAGCACTGCTTTGCAGGGCATCTCCATTTACTGAGGCAGCTAAGGATGATGAGACTTCTTCCTTGGCAATTTTCTAAACCAAACAGAATGCTCCCTGCTCAACCAAGCCTTCTTTATTATTATTTTTTTATTTAGTCAAATATTAGAAAAAGAAATAATTGTCAAGTTTTATTAATTGTAGATTCCTTGCCCAGACAGGTGCACTCTGTGTGTTAGAAGAATAAAACTTGTGTTTTATTCTGAAGCTGCTGCCCCCAAACACAGAGCAAGAATTGTGGGTGCTCTGGGCTATTCCCAGTGTTTATGGTCTGCCAGGGCACAGGGAGCATGGTCAGAGCAGGGTTTTCCTGCTTGGTTAAGATGCTGTTCCTGCTCTCTGCTCTGCACTCTGAAACATCTGGGCAAGTGTTTCATTCATAATGTTTCCTACCAGTTCATTTAGGGAAGGAGGAGGACTAGGGCCAGATGTGCTTCCCAGGTAAAATCTGTTGGGAAGGGGAAGAGCTCCAGTGGAAAACCTCTGAAGCCCAAATAGTGTTTCCTTTGTGTTCCTCCACCAAAAGAGGAATCGAATCAAGGACACGGCTTGGAGCAGCCTGGTCTGGTGGGAGGTGTCCCTGCCCATGGCCAGGCATGGAGTAAGATGATCCTTCAGGTCCCTTCCAACCCAAACCATTCTGTGACTCTGGGACTGATGGTCCTTGAAGGGCTAAAAGGGATGAGCAGGTTTGTTGCTTTTCCCTTGGGAGCCCCTCACCTTCATTCCCACCTTGGTTGGTGTGTGACCACATCCTAAAAGTCTCAGTTTTCACAAAGGGTAACAGCCCTTCAGTGAACAACCTTTTAAAATGTTTTAAGAGTCTCTTCAGTCATCTCTGTATGAATGTAAACAAGCAGAGCAGAGAAACTAAGCCTTGTGTGGCTTGGCATGGGCTTTGCTTCGTGGGAAAATGTTTGCCTTGCCAATCTGGAGTGACTCTCAAAAGCACAGTGAGATTTTCATATTATTGGATAACAGGATGTGAGTCAAAATGAGATGTTAAATATGGATATAGGCACAAACGTAAGACATGAAATACAACAAACAACCACTTTTGGAAATGTTTCTGACAGAAGTAGCATAAAGAGGCAGGATGTATGTAAGTGGCAGCATTTCTTTTCTCCTGGTGGGGTTAAATTGGATGTGAGTGAATCCTCTGCTGTCACAGCTTTCCTGCTTTCAGGTTTTCTGCAGGCCCTTCCTGCAGCTTTGCAGCTCGTGGGGCAGAGCAGGAGTTGTGTGGCTGTGCCCTCTCTGCTCATGGCAGTGCCTGCTCTCAGGGTTTCAACAAGTGCTTCAAGAAAAGCATGCTGAAAATGCTAAATATACTCTTTAGTGCTATTGTTATTTCTTCTTAATTACAAAAAAAAGAGTATATCCTCTTCTTTTGGTGGGATCTCCTCTGTGCTTGACTCTTCATTCTGATTCACGTTCTCCTGTCTTATAATTTACAAATCAACTGAACGTTTTTCTTCATGAATGACAGCCAGGGATTTGTGCCTGCAAGTATCACTGCATGAAATGGGCTATTTAAAGCAAAGTCTGTTTGCTTCTGAGAGAAGAAAAATGCTCTCAATGTGAATGATGTGTCAAAATGTCAACCAAATTGTCAGCTGAACGTGGCAGCTGCTCCATTCTCAGGTTCACGTTGCATGAAAGATAACTGAGCAGTGTTGTAGCTGCTTTGATTTGTTTTGTTTAGTGAGAGGATTGGGTTTATTAGCAATGATTTGTTGTTAGTCCTCTTTGACAGGAAACAGGCAAACTTCTACCTGCATTTTATTTTTCTGAGTAAACTGCCTGTTTCCAAGATCTCCTGTGCAAAATACTGTGGCTGTTGAAGACCACTGAGATCCAGCCCAGTTTCCTCCCACCTTCTTCTGGGCTTTCTTTCCATGTTTTCCAGTCCCCCTTGCTCCCTTTCCTTCCACTAGCGCTGATCAAGGTGCAATATATTGCAAGATGAAGCAAATAAGCCTTTGAAATTCCTTCTCCTCCTCCTTTATCCTCTCCTCTAGGAGGCATTTACTCCTTGATCCTTCAGCTTTTCTTCTTGTCCTTCACATGTTTTTTTCCTTCCCCTTGCAGCCGGTAATGAACATGTGGAGGGAGTGGAGAGGACACAAGAAACATGTGGCTGATTGCACAGCAGAGCTGGCCTTAAATGGTGAGTTTTTCTATTCCAGGCCCTTGTACCAGAAATTTCTGGTGCCCAGGACTGAGGTATCCAGGGCTCTTCCCCCACCCAGCTTTGCTGCAGTCAAGGGAAGGTGTTGTCTCCTGCCCTGCTGTTAGGCACTGCCTTCACCTCTGTTCCTCAGCAGGCTGCCCTTGTCTTGGCCATCAGTGTCCCTGGCTGGCTGGCAGCTCTCAGCAGGGATGCTGCTGGTACCCTCTAAAACCTGGGATACATCTGGGCTCAGGAAACCAAAAATAATCAATTGCTGTTCCTTGGGGGGTGTGTGTGACAGCCAGGAACTAAAAGCTCCTGCAAGAAGCACACAACAGGGTTCTCCTGAACCAATTTCAACTTCAGGTGTGTGCACTTCCAGCAAATGAGAATGATTTACTCCTTTGGGCTTCTTGGAAATGTAGCATCCAGGAGGCAAAGCCCGAATCAAATCAGCCTGAGTTCCAGGGTATTGTTTAAAAGGTGGGGGGAGTTGGGAAAATAAGAATAAAGAGAAAAGCAGAGTGGGTTTCATTGTACAGATGCACACAGGGTGTTTGTGTGACTGCAACCAAAGGACTCTACTGTAATTTTTATAGGGGAACTGGATTCAAAATGGAAAGACTACAAATTATAAGAGCAGTGATGCATTTCTAGCTGCTCTACCCTACATTCGTATGTTTGCAGTGGGTGGAAATGGCCTAATAAATGATTGTAACAAGATTGTGGGATTTGGGGCATCTTTAATATTGTGTATCCTTTCTGTTTCCTCACGTAACCCAGACAGAATATGGCAAACAAAAAGAGTGCACAAAGAGAGGCCCCACATCTGTAGCTGGGTTCCTGTAGGTAAATGATCTTGCAGAATGTCACTTTTCTGGAGGGTTTGTTGGACTGACTTGCCCTTTGTAACACAGCTTTATTCTCTTCAGCAGCCTTGGGTTTTGAAACAACTCAATAAATGGAGCAGTAACCCTGCACAAAGAGCAGATGGGCTTCACCCAAGACTTTAAGGAAATTAAAATGTGGAATTACCAGCCTGCTGCTGGGGGGTACCACTTAAACATGCCTGGGTGCAGAAGGAATAGCAGGGAATAACTATTACAGCAGCTTTTTAGTGTTCAGTGTGTAGCTGAATTCCAAGATAAGTAAATCTGACTTGGTGCAGCACAAGAAAAAAATGAGGTACTCAGAGGAATGGATAAACATATGTTGGAGAGTCAGCACTGGAACTTTGGTGAAGATAAACAGCACCTGGAAGATTTTAGTTCCTGGGAGAAGTTAACAAGTGTGTTGCTGTGGGTGACATCATTTACATATTATGTGTAGATTTTTCCAAAAGCCTCTTAAAAATTATATAAAAGCTTTTTAGGAAATTGAACAAGAATTGGATTAAAAGTCAGGCCTTTTAGGCATCTGTAACTCATTGAAAGAGGAACTGAAGGACAGGATTGTTATGTTTTCATGTGGGGGACAATTCCAGGGCCTGGACAACAGAACAAACATGGTCTGGAAAAGGGTGGCAATTTGCTGTTGATGAAAAATTACTCTGAATATTCTAATTAAATATTCTGGCTGTCCTAATTAAAACTGACCGTGGGAGCTGCAGAAAGGATTACATGGCAGAGGAAATGGAACACTGATACCTGAATGACTGTGTGTGGGTGGGAAGGAACCTCAGCCGTGGTCATGGCTGAGTTTTGAATGTGCTGCTTGGGAAATTGAGTTTTTGGTTGCTTAATTGGTTTGTGCCATTTATACCAATGGGAGATGCTTCCAGAACCTCAGTGCTCTTAAGGGTCAAGTTGGGAACTTTGTTTCACTTTATTTGGCCATCAGAAATCTATTTATTCTTAAATAGCATTTCGAGTTGAAATGGATCTTCTCTCTCCATTAGTGCTTTTCTTTCAAGTCATTTTATGTAATGAGAGGCAGCAATTAAACCCCTAAATTAAAAACTTTGCTAAAGTGATCAAAGATAAGTGTCTGTCAGGAGATCCCCCTTGGTCCTCGTGATGGCATCTGACTAATGCACCTTTTTATGAATGCAGCTGTGTTTGGGATAAAAGATATGGGGGCTGCATTGTTTAGTAAGGTAATGAAATGGCTTAGGAGAGGTTTAATGCTGCCATCCACATGATGAGGCAAATGACTTCTGAGATTCCTTCAAGACTGACTGTATAATGCTCATAAAATTCCTTCTTTGTTGTAGAGATGTGAAATGTGGCATTTGGCAGAGCTACAAGGAAACATCTGGATGCTTTTGATCAAAGATGCTCATGGAAAATTATCCTGCAAAGCATCAAGAATGGCAAGTTTGAGAAAGAATGAAACTCCTCAACAGAAGTTGCTAAATTTGGGGGGAAATTTGCTGTGTAGTTCCTTATTCCTCCAGTAAAGCTTGAAGCTTGCAGAGAACACTCAACTAAGATGATTTAAATAATGGGGTTTTAAGACAGGCACTAAAGCCCAAATTTATCTGAAATTAAGAAAATTAGCCACTGAATGGTTTTCTGTAGCACGTGACAAAGAACTTGAAGTCACTAAGTGGAAGCTGAATAGTTTTCTCACTATGCAGTGTTCAACTTTATGCAAGCACAAATAATTTCTTTCACCAGTACTTGAGGAACTGGAAACATTCTGTGTGTAAGCTAAAGGAGTGACTTATCTTGAGTGCTCTATTATGTTACAAATCTAAAGCTATTCAAGAAATAATAAAGAATTGGAGTATTTCTCAGGGATGTGATTTCCTAAGCAAATGTACCAGTGGAGAGAACCTTTCCCCACTGAGCAGAGAAAGTTGATCTTGCATTTGACAGTGCTGCAATCCAATTTATACCCAGTTTCTAAGTCCAATTCTAGTTTGTGGCATTTTGTTTTAATCTGGAGGGCATTCCTTTGGCTGGGCAGGATGATTCCCTTGGACTGTGTCAGGGTCCTGGGCCCACCAAGCAGCTGGGTGCTTAATGCAGACATTTGGAGTTACTGAATCCTGGTTTTTGGTAGGAGTTTTTTCAGTAGGTTTGTAGGCTCAATAGTGCACCATTTAAAAGAAATGTGCATTTTATGCTGTGGTGGTTGTCCTGTGAAGGTAAAATTATGTCCCACTGTAGGCACAATGAAAAGTCAAGTCACCTGACTGGCTGTCTAGTCTTATAGACACTAAAATGGATCAGTCCTTGACTTTTGGTAATGGCATTGATAATGTTTTCTTCTACACAGAAAGTTTCAATGGTTCCAGTCCTTTTTGGTGGGTCTGGGAGGGGGGTGCTTCTCTCCTGTAAGTGGTGCAGTTCTTCTGATCTTCAGCTTAAATACTTTTTTTTCCCCTTTTGTCAGTGGCTCTCAGGTCCCTGGAGGAGCCATGGCAGCAGTTCTAGGGAGGCTCTGCTCTCTCCTGCTCTTCCAGCAGATTCAAACTGTTCAGCTCCTGCTGGCTCAGGGTAGCTGTGCAAGGGGCAGGAGGGTGGAGGGAGCTCACCTGGGGCACCACAGACACTGCTCCTTCCTCTCCTGGAGGTCCTGGTTGGACTCAGCTCCTCTGACTCTCCTGTGCCACTGGTGGACAGAAATACCTTTCATTTGTGTGTACATTTTTGGGCTTCTTTCAGCACCAAACATCTGTCTGCACATGAACTCTGAGGATTTTGGTTGAGCTGTGTGGGGTGTGTGGCATTTGCCTTCTGAAAGCTGAGATTTATGCCCACTAAATACATGACACTAAATTCTGTGTATCTTTATGTTTTGTGTTTCCAAGCTGATTCTCTTGACTCTCTTGTCCCTGTGGCTGTGCCTCTGCTCCCGTGTCTGACAGAAATGGGGGGTTTCAGAGGGCATTTAGAGGGTGGTTTTCCAGGAGTGTTTTACATTCAGATTCAGATGCAATAGCTGAAGTGATAGTGAGGTGTGTGAGCAAATTGATGAAATGAAACTTGGAAGGTGGTATTAGAGCAGAAATCTAAATTCTGCACTCTTACCCCTTGTGGTCCTTCTGTGATGTGGCTGAGGTGACATCTAAAGCAGAGGTTAAAAGCTATGCTTGGACTTTCCTGCAATGAAATTATGAGTGTTTAGTTAATTACAGACAAGAATTTCCATCTGCATTTTCTTTAGATCAGTGCTGCATATCTTTCTAGTGTATTTTGAGTGCTGAGGTGGGAGTTGAGACTCTGCTTTGTGAAAAGAAAATGAAATAAAGGAAGGAGCACGACCTGAATTAAGTAAGCCTGTTCTTATCTTGAATGATAAAAAGAACAGGAACTGGTTGAAATTCTGCTCTGACAATTCAAAAATTCATCCCAATCAGAAAGTAAAACTTGAAAGCCAAATTGTTACCAAACAAATCATGGAGTCATAGAATATCCTGAGAGGGAAGGGACCCACAAGGGGCATTGAGTCAGACTCCTGACCCTGCACAGGACACCCTCTGAGAGCATTGTCCAAATCCTCCTTGAAGTCCTTCAGGCTTACCTCCAGCCCTTTCCAGGCATCCACAGTCCAGAACCTCCAAACAAGGAGCAAAAGGATGCAAATCAAAAGGAGTATAAATCTCATTTTACAGCAAAGACAGAGGCCTGAGCACGATGCTGTGCAAGTTCTCCTTTCTTGTTGTGTCACACACTAAACTGCCCTAAAGTGACCCATATGTGATAAACTTAAAACATGCTCCAAAAGAGCCAGGTGAGACATCTGGGAGCAAGTTTTCCCCTTTTTATTTTCCCCTTGCTGGAGGATCCTCCTTGGAAATACTGCAGAGCCTGTCTCCTGGCTACAGAGAAGGACTGGGAGGGGACAACACCTGAACGTGGCTCTTCTGACACATGGAATGAAGTTAAAGCAGCAGGAAAAGGTAATGGGAGCTAAAGCAGCACCACTCAGATGGTGGGTGAGCCACAGCTGGGGCCTCAAGGCAGCAGGAGCAGCCCTTCAGTGCTCCAGGAAAAGCCAAACGCCCAGCAGGGGTGACACTGATGTGGGAGGGGCAGCTCCTGCCCGCAGGGCTTTGGCATTTTGGACACATCCACCCCTTTAGCCAGGATCCACTGGGACACTTGGCTGTATCAAAGGTAAGTGTAGATGAGAGCAATCATTCTGGCTGAACTGTGGGTTTGGATTCTCCAAAAGCACAAGTTTGCCTGCCTTGATATTTTTTTAGTGTATTTTATTTAGCTTTCCGTGTCTGAGAGAATTGTAAAAATGAATTCTGTCGTGCAGCAAACTTTGGGATGCCTGGGGCAACACTCAGACACACTGCAGTTAAAATATTAAAAACCTGTCATATTTAAACAGCTCCTTCCTTTCTAAACTGCCAATGTTTTATACACTGGCTGCTATCAGAAATAGCTCTGCTCCTGCTCTGCCACCTCCACTGGTACCACTGTTATTTGGTTTTCACTCACCCCAGCTCCATCCTTTAGTATTGCTTAAGGGCCTGAAAGAGATGATTACTTAAGGCAGGGAGCAATTTAAGGCAGGTGGAATGTGAGGAGCTTTCTAAGGAAGGAGCTAATGGAGTTGGGTTTAACTCTTGCTGTGCACAGCACAAAGATTTCACAGGGGCTGTCTGTCTCTGTCCCGGGTATCTGTGCATCCTGCTTATTTGTCCCAGCCTCTCCACTGCAGTTGCTCTGGGGAGGGAGGGAGGATGTGATCCTTGTCTCTTACAGGAGCAGCCACATCATTTCTGCCTTGGTTTTGCTTTTCATTTGTCATTTGATGTAGAAAGAACAAGTCTGAATAAGCAGTGAAGTGCAGGGAGTAATAAACCTGTGGTTTATGGCTGGTAACTTGCTTTCAGGACTATTTATGTTTATTCAGAGACTCACAGAGGGAACTCCACAGAGGCCCTCTGCTGCCAGCCTCGTGTGGGGGCAGTCCTAAGCTGGTATCAAGCCCTGCTTAAAGTCCTTGTGGTCTGCTCAGAGAATGAGAGTGGCTGATCTGTGCAAATCAATGGCATCTGCACACTTGGGCAAACACACATGTCAAGGACAGACACAGCTTGAGGTCAAGTTATTGGAGAAAATATTACCCTAAACCAACATTAAATGAATGGGAGTGAATAAAGACAACTCCAAGAGGTTTTTGTTTTCTTAAATTTGGTCCAAGTCTAGGTATTTAGGTCTTTGCTTCTCATTTTATCCAGATGTTGAACACAGGGGAGAAGAAACCTTGCATGGACTTTCCCCTCTGGTTGTGGAACTGTTACTGACTGATAAATACCCTCCTTACACCCAGGATGCCTCCCCAAGGCCAAGATTCTGGAAAAGTCACCAAACCAGAACATGTGTCCTCCCCCTGGAGTGTGCATGTTTGCTGCTGTCCCTTCAGAGAACCTCTGACCTCCTGCAAGTTGCAAACCACTGGAACCTTGTTATTTCTGGGCAGCAGAGTCTGTTTGTCTGGTGGATATTCCCAAATGGTACTGTTGAACTCATTGGACCTCTCTTAGGATCTCACCCATTTAGGGAAGTGTGTGTGTAGTTCTTGAAAAGCGGGATTATTCTGGGTGTTGGATCATTGTGGATGTTGCCTTTCTTTCACAGAAAGCTTAATACTCCCCTCAGTACTGTCTAGGAAAATGATACTAATTTTAAAATATGCTAATTGTCATTTTATAATGGGAAATACAATTAAGGCTTTTTTTTTTTAAGTGACTCAAGATTTTCTATCCAATCCACCAAAGAAAGAGGCATCTTCATTGAAGCCTTTGATGTCGTGCTGTTCTTTAACTCTTCATTAACTGTAATACCTAAAAGTGTCCAGGAAAGAAAAGAGGCAAAAGGGGAAGTTGTACTGCCAGTTTTTGTTGGAAGGGAAAATGAAAATAGGGTTTACAGTGTTGGCTTTGAGGAGTCAAGAACAGAATATCAAATGAATTAGAGTCCTGCAAGTGGCTTCTGATGCTGAAGGTGGTGTCAGCCATAAAAGCTGTGCCATAACTGCCAGAGTGTTTAACTTGGAGTTATTAAAAAAAAGGAGTCTGAAAAAAGGAATAGCCCTTCCTGCTTCAAAAGCAGCAGCAAAGCCTGGAGTCCATTTTCAAGAGAAAACACACTGCACAACATCAGTGCAACAGTGCAAAATCAATAGGAGAGTCTGAAGATGCTCCTTTTTTGTAAATTCAGCAGCACCACAGGAAGAAAGTGCTGATCCCTTAAAAACTGGGGAAATCTCTGCCTCTGAAGGAATGCTAGCTGCATATATTCAGCAATAGTAATAACCAGCTTTGCTTGGGAACTTGCTATTAGCATGATTTGCTGCCACGAAAACGTTTATAAATTGGGTCCTGAGAGAGTGGCACGTGGAATTCGGAAGCTTCCTTGTTGGATTTTAAACAATACATAGTGCAGACATACACAAGTGTGGTCATGCAGCTCTTAAAAATGAGTTCTAATCAAATTCCTGCCCTGGTGTCCCAGTTTAGGTGTTTTTTTCTGTAGGTGTCACTGTAGCATAGCAGACAGAAAACACTTCCTTAATGACAGTGTCGAATACACAGATCAGGAGCAAACTCTAATCTGGTTTACTGTGCTGTGGTTGTCATATCAACAATGAGGTTTCCCAGCAACTACCAGAATACTTTATAGATTTATTTACTTATCCTGTTTAATAATGGACCTGATCCAAGAG
This sequence comes from Dendrocincla tyrannina, assembly GCA_035047865.1. Taxonomy (NCBI): domain Eukaryota; kingdom Metazoa; phylum Chordata; class Aves; order Passeriformes; family Dendrocolaptidae; genus Dendrocincla; species Dendrocincla tyrannina. The sequence goes on along the minus strand of JAWWMP010000011.1, from coordinate 3,146,148 downwards.
AATTTTTTCCCTTTATGCAACAATTAAGAACGGCTTCTGAAATAATTTGCAATTTGTCCTCATGACAGTTGAAATGAATACTATTAATAAAGTTGAAGTTGATAGGAGTTATGAATGCACCAAAATGCAGCCTTTTTGTATTGCAAAGCTTTTTGTATTTCTACTTAACTGATTGCTCAAGGAATAATTTCTTAGCAAATGTGGGTTTGGTGGTGTTGCTTTTCATAGATATTCGAGATGTAAACTTTGCTTGGCTCCTCGTTTTGTGCCTTACTTGTTCTCTCTGTTTGGACTCTGCACTTACATCACTTCTTAAAGAAATAGTGAGCTGGGCTTGCTTTTTAAATTAGTCTTGAAGGAGCTGCCTTGAACCTGCTTCTTAGAGCCACAATGGATCACAGAATTCCAGAATGGCCTGGTTTGGAAGGAGCTTAAAGCTCATCTCATTGCGTTGCTGTGGGCTTGAATCCTCTCTGGAGGAACATTGGTTTGCCCTGTTCTCCCCTTCCCTGGAGGATTGTTTCAATTGTTAATCTCTTATCTGATACTCTGGCAATCATTTAAAGCCAATCCAGTCGTCTCTTAGCTGTGCTTGGAACAGGCTCAATAGATTTGGGGTCTCATGGGTGTTAAAAAGACCTTCTGCTCAATTAGCGATGTAGGATTTGTCTCTGTGGATCTGGAGGGTTGGAGCCTTCAGATGCCACTTTAAAAGCAAAAGAAAGGACTCAGTGAATTCCTCACCGAGGCAACGAGTCAGAATGTGGGGGTTTTTTTCTAGTTTTTTGGATGGCGATTTTGATTTAAGCAATGGAAATCCATACAAAGCCTTGGGGAGCTCCCCTTTGTGTGCAGACCTAGGGGCTCAAATTGCTGGAGATGGTGAGGGGATCACACCTCGGTGGGGGCTTAAAGAACAGCTGGAGAACAAGTTTTGCCCCTTGGCCTCTCAAGCAGAAGGTGTGTTAAGGGAAATTTCTTGCACACAAACTCTCTTGGATTTCCACTATTCAAATTACTGGGTAATTTATACCAAACCCCCTAATAAAGTCTCCCTGTGCTTCCTCAGAGAATACAGCACTTGAAGTTAATTAAATAGAGGAGCTCAGAAGAAACCAGAACAGCTCTGATTGTCTGACTGGAGGAGAATCATCTCAAAGAGCCTTTGGGCCCTTATTAGCAAACTGGGAAATTCCAGGGCTTGCAGCTGCTGTGCAGGGTCTAAGGAAAGATCTTTGTCCACTTCTGGGCAGAAGGAACAAAAAGGGTGTTCAGGGAACAGAGAGGACAAACAAAACAACTGTCCAGTGACCAATCCAAAGAGCTTTGGTGTGTTTATTAGAAATAGATTTCCTATCTCATTTTGGGCATGGAAGTGCAGCTTTTATTCACACAGGCCAATCTTCTGAGCTCACAGGCAGAGTCTCCTGGTCAATGTGGAATGGAGCATGTTCAGAAGCTGCTGTGACAGTCACTCAAAGCACCATCTCCCAGCCCTCCTGGAGCTTTAGTGGCCATCTCAGAACAGCACTCCCCTAATCCCCTGGCTGTGGGGCACAGATCCCTGAGGAAGGCAGGATCCTGAAGCTGTGGACAGCATCCCTGCAGCTCTGTGTGTTCTCTGGTAAGCTGAGGGCATGGCAGCTGTTTCAGCTCCTTCAAGGCAGTGACTGTGGGATAAATCTGAACTTTTTGTTTGAAGGGAATTCACGTGGTGACCTGCTTCAGACAGTGGTGCTCTGGGGGGGCTGTGTATGTGGCAGCCCAACAAGAAATGAAATGGTTTAATGGGCAGTTTGCCATAATGATGTTCTGGTGGGTTTTTTGTTTGTCTTTTTTGACTCTTTGTATAAGTTTTATCCCTCCTGTGAATGTGAAGCTCTTGTATGTGAAGTCCTTGAGCCTCAAGGACTGTCATAATAAATTGATTTACAAGATTCGACACATCTATTGATTATCTCTTTGCCTCACTTCAGGAACCTGGCCAAGGCTTAGTCCCTGGTTTTTCCTGTCTGACCTTTTGGCATTTGTGGCTCTCAGTTGCTACGCAGTTTACTAGTGAAATTCTGAGCCCCTGCTCAGTGTGTAGCCCCCACTCATTGTTCCTCTTGTTGGGGTTGTTCCTCTTCAGAGATGAGTCCTAGAATATAAATGAGCATAAATCCCCAGGAAGAACAGGACACAATAATCTTCATGGTGGGAGAGAAGAAAAGATGTTGAAGTCTAAGTACTAATTATTAACTTTAGGCACCTTCTGATAATTTCAAGAAACCAAGACGAGCATCTGAGTGATTCAGCTCAGCCTCTCCTGGGAACTGAGAGATCCCTTTCCTATAAACTATAATCATCCCAGTGTACATTTGATAGATGAGAATGTTTTTGAGGGACTGATAAGCAGCATTAATATTTACCAAAGATTGTTCAGCTGCTTCTTTTGTGTTAAAGCTTCACTGTCTGTGATTGTCCTTATGATGATGAGTTTGTGAAGGAAACATTTTTGAGTCTGTTCTACTTGGCCCAAAGCAATGGGGTCATTTATTGCTGGCTAAGATTTCCTCATCTGTCTGTCCCAGTAAGGCTCTGGTGGGGAAATCCATTTATCAGCAGTGTAAGGACAGAGGCTGCTCTTTCAGTAGCTGGGATGAAAGCACCACACTATTAGTTCTCCTGCTTCAGGATACAAATAGATCATTAGACAGATTCAGGGATTTTTCTTCCTGTAGTAGCCAGGTCCTTTGTGTTTTTTGGCAAGGTTTGATGATTTACTGGAAGGATGTGATAGCGGCCAGGGCTGCAGACCAGTTCAAGCCACTTCACACTCCCAGGGCCACTTCATCAGTCTCAGCTTCCTCCCTCCCTCATTCTTTTTGCTCTATCCTCTCACCAGAGGAGAAGAAAGAAATGAAAAAAGGATGACATTATATACAATGCCTGGAAATTGCAGGTGATAGTCTATACAGCACTTAGTTTATTGTGTTTTTTTGGTCAAAACATCAAATCTGGTCGTTTTGAAGTATTTTTGTTGCAGGGGATGCATAACAGTAATATAATTCAGTAAGAAGAGAAGAAACTAAAAAATCAGAGAGAAAAGAGGTGAATAATTTCAAGGAAACACTCTTTTAACTCGTTAAAATGGCCTACACAGTCATGGAAACTTTTCTTGTTCAATTAGAAGGTAGAACACATGCAAATGAAGTATTAAAAACTAATCAAATGAAAATTTTTGCCCTTTTTAAGTTGAGTGAAAGTTGTTAGCAAAATAGTTTTTACTACAATGATCTTTACAATTGTATTTAAATTTCCAAGAACAGATTACTTTGAGTGACTAAAACTGTTTCAAAAAGACACTTCACTCCTCGAGTTTCCAGTGACAGGTGGGTGAGTGATCACAAACTGTGACAGATTTCTTTTTTTCTGCTTCAACCAGATTGGACTGTGTGTAAATATAATCAAACCAGAGCACTAAGAGTTATGGCTGGGGTGTTTATTGTCTGAAATAAAGTGTCCCAACTGTTTCAACAGCATTTCTTTGGGATAAAATCTCATTCTGACTCTTCTTTCCCCAAAGAATGAATCCTTGCACGATCAGAAGATGCTGTGCATCACACCCCCATCTAGTGCCGGCTGGGGGAACTCCTGGAGCGCCTGGGGCCAAGTTCCTGGGAAGAATCCTTGGGAAAGACAAGACTGGTGGAGTCAAGGGCTGCTGTCCTGCAGTTATGCCAAATTTGCCTCCTTTTTTTGGCTGTGGCGTCTGATTTTAAAAATCATGTGGGTATGTTTTCCTGCCTCTGTTGCCATCTAAGTAAATGTAGGGTAAACAAACCAAAGGAAGAGCCTTCCTGTTTTGAAAAGAAACCTTCCAGCTCTTGTTGGATCCATCTCTGCTGTTGCAGCTCAGCTTTGCATTCACCTTCTATCCCTCACTTGAACTGGATTGCTGTGTAACTGCTGATCCTGGGCTTGCTCCACCCTTAGAAGGGCTTTTTATTTTTTTCTTTCCCTCTGAATGCTGCTCAAAGATGTCCTGAAGAGCCATTCTCGTTGTTCAGATGGATGCTCTGAGAATCCTTGGTGTTTGTCTGGGTGTGGGACGTGGAACAATCTGATCCCCCTGGTTGCTCTACAGGAGTTGCAGGTACCCTGTTGAGCTCCAGAAACTTTCCGTGCTTGTTCAGACTCTCTGTTGCAGCCAGGGCAGCCCTGGCTGCTCCCAAAGCCTGAGATTGAGGGTTAATTTGTGCACACACAGCAAATGCATCCCTGAAGGGCTGGATTTCCAGCACGGTACAGAGCAGCTGTGCTCCCTCCTGTATCTGTTTGTGCCCAGCAAATCTCCGGCTGCAAATAAACCAACCGGTCTTGGAGCTGGAGCTGTTTCATTTGCACAACATCCCTTAGCAAGGAAAAAGACTTTAAAGCATCAAAGGTTTTATAAGTGGTTGCCTGAACTAAATATAGTCCTCAGAGTGATTTTTGCAGCTTTGTTTTTCAGTGCAGTGTCAGAGAGCCAATCTCTTAACCCCACACATCATTTGTCCTGCTGGTTTAGACAGAGATGTGTGCGAGGAAGGGCTGCTAATCTGACCTGGTTTTGTCTGGGGGGTTTTTGAGCAGAAAGCTGCCATTAAAAGAACAATTGCAACTCTGTGGGTTCAGATTACGGGCAAGCCTGTTCCAGAGTGGAGCAGGTTATCCCCAATGGACCTGGAATTATTCTTTGCACAATTAGCTGTGCACAGCCCCTCTGATCCCATCCCTTTCAAAGACGAAGGAATGAGTTCCCACTTGCTGCTTTAGGCGCCTTCAACACAGATAAAATCCAGTCTAACACAAAGAACTGCATAAATGCATCCAGCCCCGGGCCTGGCAGGCAGCTCAGCCTTGCTGGTGCCCAAAGCTGGGCTGTCTCTGGTGGCTGCTGTGCCCACAGGCAGAGCTGGCAGGGTCGGGGCAGCCCGGCTGTGCCATCCTGGCTCTCCCATCCTGGCTCTCCCATCCTGGCTCTCCCTGGGCACCGTGGCCTCTTCATTTCACAGCCCTCGTGTGTCGCTAACCAGATACAGCACCATCTCAGGTACTCTGTGTTCTTATCCTGCACGGCTTGAACTGGCAATAGGCCTCCTTTAAGATCAAAGATTTGGAGCAGATGATAATTAATTGAAACCTAAATCCAACCCCACAGCCCTTCCAAATCAGCTGAAAACAAAGAAGCAACAAAAAGCCCCGAGATACCCTCTTTATCCATTACCATGCTCTATTTTTGTCTTTAACAATGGTGCTGATGTTAATCTTTTCTCCCATTGAAAGTCATTTGGGGAATGCCTGACATCCTAAATATCAGCTGAGGTTTTTCATTTCAGCCAAGACAGGATCTATATTTTTAAACATGCCACGCACCACAATCTCTTGTAGTTGCATGAGGAACTTAATTCCAAAATATGTTTGTAAAATATTTTTCAGGCTTACTCCAAACTTGCTTTTATAAACAAAAGGTGATCGAGGTGTGATTATTATTTTTTTTTTAATATATATGCACTTACATGCTTTGGAACTAGGAATTTTAACTCTCCTGTGCTGCTCTTTAAAATCTCTCACAGATCTCTTCTATAGGAAGGCTCAGCTAGAATTCCTTTTGGTTGGTTTTCTGAGCCTCATTCTATTTTTTATTCCTAGCACAGGAAATACCTGTTGTTGTTAAAACATATGTAGCAGCTCATGACAATGCTCAAATCAATTGTTCAAATTAAATTCAGAGTTCTTTCTCCAGAGCTTTGCTGGATTCAGCAGGGCCCTTGTAATGCTGCAAACTTTTTCTTGAACAAAAAGGAAATGGGAGAGGAGTCTCCCGGCTGGAAAAACTGGGGATCCAGCCAGCACTGCTGTGTTACAAGGGTGGTGGTGGTGGTGATATTCTTCTCCATTTCATTCACTATTCATCATTCACCTACATCCCTTCGGTGCTGGAGGGCTGAAAGCCCCCTGGGTGTCCGAGCTGGCTCAGCCTCTGCAGTTCCTGGGCATCTTCTGATAAAAGGGGCCTAAATCATCCTGTTGCCAACTGCGTAAAAATACATCGTGACAGACTCTGGAGTTTTGGGAAGACTCAGAACGAGACAGCCCAGATCTCCCAAGGGGTTCTACACTGATTCTCCAGTGTAAACAACTGCTCTAAACTGTGGCTGGGTTTTTTCACTTTGCTATTTTAGCTTCTGCTCTGATTATTTACATTTATGGTGTCAAGCACTGGATAATGTTTGTAAAATATTCAAATGTCTCAAATCAGACTCTTCAGGAAGAGGGGAATTTATTGCTGCTTTCACGTGGTGTTTGAAGCTCTGCTGTGCCTAAACTGAGTCTGGGAGCAGGTGGGATTTTCCCCTCCCTCTCCTCACCTCCCCTTGGGTGAAAGGACAGATCCAGCTTTTCTGCACAGACTGTGTATGTACTTGGGTAGCACCTTGGCCACCTTTCCTTTTTCTTGGCTCCCGCTCAAGCCCTTGAACTTCTGACGTTCTCTTACCTGGCTGGATCCATTTCAGGATTAAACTATGGACTCTCAGCTTTTCAAAGGGAAGAGGCTTAAAGGTTTCTCAGAGAACATCCTTGGAAGATGATTTACCTCCTGCCCTGATTATTTTCCTCCTCCAAATGTTTGCCATCTTAGAAATAACAAACAAGCAGCTACCAACTATAGCTGAAACTGAAGAGTCAAAACAAATAGTCTCAGACTGGACTTCATTGGCCTCAACAATTCAGCAAACACAAATAGGGGTTTAAATGTGAAGATAATAAATGTGGAACTGTGCCCAGTTTGCAAACACAAAGCTTCTGTCCAGCACTCTGTTGTCAGACAGCCTTTCCTGGGTGAACCTCATGATGTGATCCCACCTTTCTGTCCCCTGCCAGCTGGGTGACCTGGGCCACCTTCCACAGGTGCTGGAACTGCCCTGATATGATCCCACCTTCCTGTCCCCTGCCAGCTGGGTGACCTGGGCCACCTTCCACAGGTGCTGCCCCTGCCCTGATGTGATCCCACCTTCCTGTCCCCTGCCAGCTGGGTGACCTGGGCCACCTTCCACAGGTGCTGGAACTCCCCTGATGTGATCCCACCTTCCTGTCCCTGTCCCCTGCCAGCTGGGTGACCTGGGCCACCTTCCACAGGTGCTGTCCCTGCCCTGATGTGATCCCATCTTCCTGTCCCTGTCCCCTGCCAGCTGGGTGACCTGGGCCACCTTCCACAGGTGCTGCCACTTCCCTGCCCTTGAGGGGATTGGCTCCTGCAGGGCATTTTTGGGAGGGCTTGGGGAGGGTTAATGAGGCTGCTTAATTGGCCACAGGTGGAGCCCTCCTGCTTTCTCTCCTGAGGGCTCCTGGGAATCCTCTCTGCAGATCTTGTGTCTCTCTCCTTTTGTCAGGACGAGGTTGGGAGTGGTTTTTTTTCCAGGAATGATTTGCCATGCTAACCGTGGGAGTTCTGCAGGGCACACCTTGGGTGAAGAGGTGGTTTCAAGGTGGGTGTCTTTGAGGGACACTCAGGGCACTCTGGAGTCCTTTCTCACCTTTTAAAGGTAAGGGCCTTCCTTTTCTCATGTATTTTTTTAAAGCCAAGTGTCTTTTTCTGCCTCATGCTGTGTGTCAGGGCTGTTCCTGAGGTTTTCCTGAGCAGGGCCAGGGTTTATGTGGGAATGAGGTGCTGAGGTGTTTGGCTTTGGAGCGTGTAGAAGAGTCTGTAGGCAGGTGGTGATGAACTTTATTGCAAAAGAATCTGGTGGGGTTTGTTGCTTCAAGGCCCTCCTTCCTCTGGAGAAGAGGCCGTGCTGTTCATTTCAGTAGCTCAGGTGTGGAAAGGTGGGCATGACGTGCAATGCAGGGGGGCTCTGGGATGCTGCAAGTCAGCAAGGATTATCTGCAGTCACCTGCCAGGTTAGAGGGAGAGAACCAGGGAAAAAAGCCCTGAAAAAGAACAAACAGAGCTGTCTGTGGTCACGTGTGGGTTGATGGTGCTGAAGAATCCAGGTTAATTCTCTCTCCCTGCTGGGTTAGCTGGTTTTAATCCAAATTGTCGTGGGTTCAGTGGATCCACTGCTGAGTTTCCCACTCCCTTCTTCAGGCACCAGAGCAGGGTAAGAAACCCCAAGGACATTGTGCTGAACTCATTCCTTGCTGTGCTGGGGCTGTTTTGTGCTGCAAAGCTCCACTAGTGCAGGGGAGCAGTGGGACACTGGGGGAGAGAAGCAGGAGGGCTGCTCTTTGCTGGGGTGTTTGTCCTCTCAGGCTTCTTTTTAGCACACGTTAATTGTCCTGCTTAATAAAATCGTAATTTAATACGGTTCAGCTCTCCCAGGAGTTATGAAGAGAATGAAATTGTGATTTTCCGAGTGTTTTTTTCTGAAGAGGCATGGACTGTATCTAGGGGTGAGTCTTCATCTGTTTTAATTAGTTATTGCTCATTGTCTTCAGGGGCCTGCCCTTAGCTGGGAAAGAGGAAAATGTCACATTCTGGGGCTGCCCAAACTTGAGAGAACAAGGACAAGCCACACAGCTATGGAAAGGAAGAGTAAGGCTGTTTGAGAGGGGTTATTTTTTTTGTTTCTCTAAAAAAATTAATTTAGACTCAAATAGTGTAAAGAAAGAGCTCTCAGAGTTTGAGGTGAGCCCTTAAGGACTGTGAGGAGCACCTTGGACTCAGCTCTCAGGGCAGTAGGAGCAGCTTGTCCTGCAGAATTGGGCTGTCACCAGACCCACCATGAAACAGGGAGCAGCTGACATTAAACAGACAGTAAAATGGGAAGCTTTATTTCCCAACTCTTAAAATTATATATGAGCCCATTTGGAGAAGAAAATGGAGAATGCATTGCAGAGGGAAGATAAGGCTGGTCTTGCTTCTCCCCTCTACAACACAATGGGTATACCATCATTTTCTCCTTCTTATATTTTATTTGCACTCTGTTTCAGCATAATGAATTAAATCTCGGGGGCCATAAAAGTTCTAGAAGTGGCAAATAACCAACTTCCCTTGTTTGAAGTTCAGCATAAGTTGAGTAAACTGAGCCAAAGTAGTTAATGTTTTGCTTTCTTTATAGGTGTAACTCTGCAGTTGTGCACTTTGCTTTTGTCCAAAGAACAAACAATTAAGAGAGGACAGAGTTTCAGAACTTTAGTTACAGAGTCAAGCACGACCCCAGTGTCTCTTGCTTGTATTCTTTAATTGCTTCCCAGGACAAAATGGATGGTAGCTCTGATTAAACTATTTGAGCACTAGAATCAAGCTCTCAGTGACAAATTTGACAACTTCCCCCATATCACACTGGAGCAAAGTTATATAATCCCATGTTTGTGCCCTTCTCCTTCTGTATGTAGCTTTGGAGAAACACTAAGTCTTTGCATTTTCATAATTTAAATGCAACCCATGTAGAAAATAAGATTAATTACTCTGTTTCTTATGCTGTGTTTATTTTCCTTGACTAACCATCAGGTCAGATTCCACGTTGGGCTCTTCTGAGCTGGGCTTTGAGAAGCTGAGATGTAAATCCAGCACTGGCTGTGGCTTTTTGTATTCATTCTTTTCCTCTCCATATTCAGAGCATCACTTGGGGCTTGTTTGTATGCATTGCTGTACCTCTTTAAATGAAGGTGTAATTTAAATCAGTTCCATTAAACTGGTCCAATAGGCTGCACAGCCACTCTTATTTCAGCATAAACTAAGTTTATTTCAGGTGAGTGGGAATCAGCTAAGAACATTGTTAGTTAAAATGTAATAATCCAGTAAATTAGACTAAAATTGAAACGTCCTTACAGGCGTTTGGGCTGGTCTAGACTCCCTTAAATTAGAGCAAGTTTGTGCTGTACACAAGGAATTAGAAATGAAATGAAGCATCTTCTGCTGCAAATTCCAGCACCTGGGGCCAGTCAATGTGTCAGAGGAACTGGAATGCAGGGAGTGGGAATTGTCTGAGCAGTGCCAGTGATCGTGGTGTGTGTGAGGACTGAATCTGCTTCCTGAGGCTGCTCCTTCAGCTTTGACTGGTGTCCCCATTCATGGCCTGGCACTGGGAGGTGTCACCACTCCCAGGGATGCTCTGCAAGTTTCCAGCTCCCTCCTTCCCACAGATTTCCTCTGGATTTACTCTCTCTGTTTGCTGGTAGAATGGGGAGGGAGTCTGGTACTAGAAGTGGGGTTTTTGCACGAGGAACAGGCTGTGGCTTATTGCTCTTCTGCAGGATTTTTTTTTTTTAGGAGGGAAATGTGCAAGTGCAAAATGGTAAAAATAAGCTCAGCTTTATATCTGGAAAGCTTATAACACCATCTGTGCTTTGGCACAGCTCTCCTAAGCAGAGAAACATTGGGCTGCTTCCCTACTACTCCTGGTTTCTTTTACTGAGTTACCACTTAAAAAAAAATGTGAGTTGAGTAATATTTACTGGTTTATTTACTCAAATGTTTTGTTATGTGAAATGAGTGCAAAGATGCATTTTTTGGGGCCTGTAGTTTTCTTCCACCTAGTTCATGTTCAAATTATTCTTTGACTTGAGCTGAACTCCTGTAAGGAGGAGGAGAGAAGGGGAGAGGGGGAAGGGACCATTTTAGACCTTCACTGCAGTCCTGTCCTCCTAAAAGCACCAACAAACCTTGCCAAGGTAGCTCTGCTCGTGGTGCACCAAAGCTCAGCATCACTGATGCTGATATTGCTACAAGCAGGAACTAAAGCAAACACTCAGTGTTTTGTTTGGTGTGGATTGGGCTTTTCAATTTGAATTTCTCATGGTTCCGTGGCAGCAGCAGCGAGAACATCCAAACAGCTTTGCCTAAGTGGGTTGTTTTTGGGTTTTTTTGTGCTGTGAAAAAGCACAAGAGGCATTTAGGCTTCAGTCACTCCCACTGCTTATGT
>JAWWMP010000011.1:3092959-3135223 GCA_035047865.1 Dendrocincla tyrannina | reverse complement strand
TCCTTTTTATCTGTAAATTCATTTACATAATATTCATCAGTATGCAAGTTGTGCTGGTGAAAGGATTGCTGACATGTGGAGAGATACCTCAGGTTTTGAGCTTATTGTTCTGGCAACAAGTTTATAAAGGTGCAGGTTGCTAATTGTATAGTGTACACCTTGTCAGCCCCACAGGCTTTATCCTATGTATAAAAGGGGCTTTATTGAATTGGTACTTTGCTGCTGTGTTATTTTGTCATCAGCAACACTGAAGTATTAGAATAAAAGACTTTTTTTTCTTTTAATACAAAGGGAAGCAGCATCAGTTTCAAGATGAGACTGAATGAAGGTTCTTGACAGGCAAATCTGTGAACTTTGGGAGTACATGACTCTGAGACCCATCTACGTTTTGTACCCCCCAACTTATTAAAATAAACATTAAAAAAAAAAGTGAAAACATTTCCTGTGTTGTAAAGGGCAGATTCTGGAAAAGGGAATCCTCGTTCTGTCAGTGTCTGAGTTCAGGCAGGGTTTGTCTGAGATGACTTGAAGAAGCAGAACCAACAAGAAGGTCTGCCAGGGCTTGGGCAGGAATCAAATCCCATGGAATCGGGATCCCAAAGGGATTCCCTGCCTGTCTATATTTGTACCTAGGTGTGTTTGTAGTGAATCTGTTTGGGAGGTGGGAAACCAGGGCAGGCCTGGCACTTATTTGATCAGAGAACTGCACCAGGAGGCAGCAGATGTTGCCAGCTGTTGGCATGAAAGCCCTTGGTGGTGCTTTGTCAAACAAGGAACCCAGTTTTGCTGTGTGAATCCTGCAGGTGATTGTCTGTCTGAGCTCTCTGCTGCCTGGTTGGTGTTCTCCTGTTACTGCAAACAGAAAAACACCAAGGGCTCTCACTGAAGTAAATTTGTTTTCATCTTGGTGTGATAAATGAAGACCTTTAGAAGATCCTGTGTATTTAAATACACTGAACAGGGAAGAATGTTTTAGCCACTATTTTGGCAGAGTGAGATTTGATTCAATTATTATTTACTATTTATGTTCATTTGGTACATGTACTTTGTACTGTATTTTAATTGTATATATTTTTAATTTGCCTTGTCTGTTTCTGTTGCAAATTGTGTTAACTTGGGACTTAACTTTCTCAAGAAGCAAGGCAGGCAAGCATCACACCTGATTTTAGTTTTACACCTGTGTTGGCAGGAGGGGGGCAGAATTTTGGGACTGCCAGATTGAAGATGTGGAATCACGTAGGAAGTTTCTGCTCTTTTCTTCTTCCACTTTTATTTCCATGCTCTCTCAGACTTTCTGGCCTTGGTGCAGGACTTTTTTGCCTGTGTGAGGAACTGCAATGTGAATAATGATTTGGCAGTTCAATGGGAGTCATTACAATAATTGTTCAGTAGCTGAGTGTTCATTGCACTGTTTAAGCTTCCTTCAGCAGTAGAGTTTGGAAGGTTTCTCTGACATTTCCCTCCCTGATCAGGAGTTGGAAATGACTGAAGCTTTCCCATATAATTGGTTATGCACTATTAATCCAGGCTGCAAAAGGGGAGAAGTATTCAGTTCATTTTTGCAGCACTTGAATACAACTAATTTTCACTTGTGAACGGGATTTCCTCTCACTCCACAGGGGGCTTTTACACTGCAAATGTTTTCCTGGGCTTTTTAGACACTTATAATTGAAAAAAATACTGAATTAATCATCTGGAAAGGATTAATGTCAAAAGGAACTAAATAATAACCACAGTTCTTCATATTTTGTCTTGTTTCTGTACAAGAGCTGAAAGCTGCAAGTTTCAAATATGCATCCTAAGATGCCCAATGCTAATTTTGTTGTGTGTAGGATGGCCTGAGAAAATCAACAAGCATTTGGGCTCTGCAGTTTCTTTCTCATTAATGCATCTTGGCTTCTGGAATAATTTCCTGAGAGGACGTATCAAGATAAATGTTGCAATGTATTTCCATTGACAAGAAAATACTGTCAAGGAAATTACTTTATATATACACACTTAAAAAAATCCATATGCATGAAAATAGTAAAATGTATCTCCTGGTTTGAATTAGAGAATATATGTTATATATTATTGCATATATATTATATATACACACACTGAAAAAATCCATATGCATGAAGATGGTCAAATGTATCTCCTGGTTTGAATTAGTGGCATGTGTAAGGATTATACAGGTGTGTTTATGAGGGGAGATGTGTCTGTGTAAATATGTATTACTTCTGGAAACCTTTAAAAAGCATCTTCTTGCTTCACTTCCCAGTGTGCCTGTTCCACCTCAGTGTCTTGGATTCTATCCTAGCGTGGGTTGGGTTGGCAGGGACATCAAAGCCCACCCCGTGCCACCCCTGCCATGGGCAGGGACACCTTCCACTGTCCCAGGGTGCTCCAAGCCCCGTCCAACCTGGCCTTGGACGCTGCCTGGGATGGGGAATCCACAGCTCTCCCTGGAGGTGTTCAGGATGAAGCTGGATGGTCTCCTAGGTCAGTCTTCGGTTCTTTCCTCCTTTTCCCTCATTTCTTGTGTGGTTCTAAATCTCATCCAGCCTTGCAGGTTCCGTTTGTTCTCCTGAGAACCCTTCCTGCTCCTGGAGGTTTGCATCCTCACCACGAGCTCTGCCACGCTCTGTTCCTCAGCCCTTCCCACTTGGCTTTCCTGGTTCTGTTCTCTTCTTCCTCTTGTCCCTTTTATCCTCCTACCTTTGAGCCGAGCAGCAAATATCCTTATGATATTTACAGGAGAAGCAGTGTTTGGACAGTCCTTTGTTTGGTATTTCCATTGGAAATATCACCAGCAGTCATGTTTCCATGATATTTCCATTGACATTAACTTCACAACGACTTCCTTTAATCGGGCTTAGGGGGGAGGAAGCTTCATATTCCTCGTCAGCTTTGTGTGTTTGCTTTCTCCCTTTTAAAAGCATTTGGTAAATGAACCAGGAGGAAAAGATCACAATCACTTGGCTTGTCTTTATTCGGATTGCAAACTAAAGCAAATGTAACTCTGGCAGCAGTTCTTGTACAGGGACGAGATATTGAGGTGGTTTTAATATTTATATGAATAAAAGCTGAAGCTGCTGAAGGAATACATGGAATAGAAAACATTTACTGCTGCTTGAAAAGTAACAGATTAGGTGATGTAACAAGAAATGTTAATTGCTGTCCAGGTGTGAAGTGCCCTTTTTTAAGGCCTGACTGGTGATAACATAAATGCTAAAAACTCAACCAGTTCCTAAGGCATGTGATGTTGTGACTGAGAATTCTATTAATAACAAACCAAAATGCCTGAAGTAGTGACTTTAACAAGAAAAACTGGCATTGTATTAGGGCAAAACATTAGTTTTAATCCTGAAGCAGAAGTAAATAGATTGTATTGGACAAGAAAGGAGAGTAATTAACGTGTGTATTTCCAACTTGCAGTTGCAGCCCAGGATGGGCAGTTGTGTGGAGTCAATCAGGAGACCTGGATTGTGTCCTTGGCATCTCCACAAAATGACTGACTTAGTCTCTAAGTCAGTCATTTAATCTCTGGAGTGAAGGAAGATAACTTCTCTGCTTAGCAGGAATATGAAAGGAATATTAAATGAAGGATTGGGGGAGCCAGGAGGAGTGTTGGCTGTACGAATGCTCAGCTAAATCAATGCTTTAGGATGCATATTTGCATAAAATCCTGCCAAATTATTAGTCCAAACCAGCCAGGCAGCCCTGGGGAAGGTTTTACCTTAATCTGCACCTGACACAAGTTACAGGCCCAAAGGAAGTTGGTGGAAGATCCCCCAGCTGAAAAGCAAAATGTATCTTATTGTAGCAGGTGCTCATTCAGAATACTGAACCACACAGAGGAGTTTGAGGTTCCTCAGGTTCTTCCCAGGGACTTTGGCAGGATTTGGGGTTGGTGGTTTGGAAAATTAGTGTCCTGTGATGAGTGCAATCCAGCTAACAACATACCCTGACTTTCCCTCCATCTTTGTGAAATGTGGATTCAGTGTGACATAGGAAAAAATAGACTAGAAGGGAGGATTAAAATATTTTGCAGTATTGAAACTGCGACGTTTTTATTTTATTTTAAAACAGCTTTTGAAATTTCCTCTGAATTTTACACCGTATTTGTGAAGCTTCTTAAAATCCTCAGGAGTCCAAGAGTTCCTGTGAATGGAGAACCATCACAAGGAACTTTTGAAGGAGAGGAGGGTTGGATGGGCTCTTGGGAAGATGTTCTTCCCTGGGAGGGTGGGCAGGCCCTGGCCCAGGGTGCCCAGAGAAGCTGGGGCTGCCCCTGGATCCCTGGGAGTGTCCAAGTCCAGGTTGGACGGGGCTTGGAGCAACCTGGACTGGTGGAAGGTGGGATGGGTGGGCTTTAAAGTCCCTTCCAACTCAAACCATCCTGGGGTTCTGTAAGGGGCTGGGGCACTGTTTGGCCAGACATAGGAATGTGTCACTGGACAGTGGGAAGAAAAGGATCTTTTTGCATGCTGGACGGCAAGGTTTGGCTGGAGATCCTTCTCTCTCTGGGATGCTTCAGCCTCTTCAGCAAACTCACTGTGTCTTTCCATGCCAAGCATGGTGCCTTTACATTAACATTCTGCAGTGTTCCTCCATGCCTTTTAATCAATCTTTTGATGAGAAGATAATTACATTCTATATGTTTAATGTGACAGATCTGACTGAAGTTGGCTAACAGTTCCAGAAATTCCTCAAGAGCCTGCCTGCAACCCCCAGCCCTTCTTTGCTGTGAAAAATCAACCATATTTTTAGATTATTTTCTGTTTGATTCTTGCTTCTCATTAATTCAGCCACCCTTAATGATGAAATAAGCCCAGATATTTGAGATGTGCTGCAGTGACTTAGCTGCTTCTTCTCTGTTGGCTTTCTTGGTTGTATTTTGGATGTCCAAGGCTGTTGAATGGTGAGAAGCTGGAAACTCTGAGTCACATTCCAGGTGGCGTGTCCTGAGCACTGTGTTGGCAGGTGATGTGGTTTGGAATCAGAATGAGCCCAAGGGTGGCAGGGATGGTGTTTATTCCTTGGAAACACTAATGTCAGCAGCAGGAGGACTATTTTAGACACTCCCCCTCTCCTGACAAAGTTGTGACAGCCGTGCCAGGTTTATGAAACCTGTAAACTCCCAGGACAGCTTAATTGAAGAGGAAGGTTTGTCTTGGAGAGGAAGGAAATGTGGTGAGATCCAGCTGAAAATGAGAGGAGTAGATAAGCTGAATGTATTGCTTCGACAAAATACTCTGGATTTACTCATTTATCTTTTTCTTAACCCTTGTGGACCTTGGTTGATCACTTCCCCACCAGAGAGACTCTCCTTTTTGATTTCTGATGGAAACATCTGCAGACAGGCTTGGTACAGTCCAATCCTTCCCCTGGGATCGCCTCCAGCAAGGCTGAGGAGATCAAGGTCATCCAAAGAGCTTATTCTCTCTCTTGTCCTCCCTTGGAAGGTACTTTACAAACTGCTATCACACGTTTTAAACTCCTGCCTGGAAGGATGCCCAGCCCAGAGCTTTGAGTGAGCAGATCTTTCCCCTCACCTCCAAGGAAGTGCTGGGAGCCATCACTGAGCCATTGGCTTAATCCAAGCAGGGTTTCAACTGAACCAATTTGCGTGTGAGAAAAGGAAGAAATGACAAAAATAAACCCATGTAAGATGTAATTGAAGAAGGAGAAGAGGAAATAATGATCTAGCAGTGCGCTGTACCAGGATTTCCTTATCAAGCCCTTTCCAGATGCAGGCACTGTCATTTAGGCCATGCCCGTGGCTGGGCTTGTGCCAACCTAATTCAAGTTGGTTCCACTTGTCACCCTTTCCATTTCCCAGCTGGGCTCGGTTTTAAAGGGCTTATTAACATTATCAGAGGAATCTTTAAGATGTGGCTTGGTTTTCTTCTGAACCTGTTTTGTTTCTAAAGCATATTAGTGGAAAAAAATAAATGCTGGAAAGAAAAAGAAATGTTATTACTTTTGGCTGGTATCAGATGTTGTGCTCTCAGATTTAAAGTGTTCTCTTCTCCTTGCAAAATATGAAGTGTCTTCTCCAACTCAAGGCACTTCCTTCAAGAGAGCTGGAGAATCCCTTCTGCAGCCAGAAATTCCAGTAATAGATATCTCTGGTTATGAAATCTACTACCTGGAAAATGGCATTGCTTGTTAACTCTAAATGACCCTATTTTTTAAATTCAAACTTGCAGATATTCCAAAATTCAGTATTCAAAGTTATTCAGACCCTCCAAATGGTGGAAAGGGATGAGAATAATTGAAAAGCAGTGGCTGGCTGCTGTCTAAATGCTCTTAAGAAAAGAAAATAAGGTTATATAAATACCTGAGCAACAGATGATCTTCTCTGCTTTTTCCTCTCTTTTCTCCCTCTTATAAATTCTGTCTAAAAGTAATTTTTTTAGGCTCTTTGACCTTTCTGAAATCAGTGTAGGAGAGGCCTCGGTGGTGATGTGGTTCTGGTCAGATAATATACTGCTCTTGTTTCTTGAGTTCTCACTGAGATCATTAATGAAGATCTTGTGGTTTCCCAGAGACATTATTAGAGTGATTATTCACAAATATCCAGGCAGGGGGTGGTGCTGAAATTCAGGGGCAGTGGGGGCTCTGCTGGGTGGGAAACACCACCTTGAGTTGTGGGAACAGCCATGTAAAAGTCCCTGATCTCATGGAAGGTGGAAAGAAGGGAAAAGCACAATCCTGTGCTTCAACAATGCAAAAAAATTTGAAATTGTTGGATTTCATTTGGGGTTCTGTATTTTAGTGCATTCTGTATTGGAGTTAATGTTATAAATACAATTATTAAACCTTTCCTCCCTCTTTTTGCTTTTGTCTTTCAGTTTTCCCCTTTGTGTCCAAAGGCCCTGTTCCCATCCTTTATAAAATAACCTCTTTTGCTAATGATTTTATAGGCTCCTGCTCTGGCTGACCATCCATCTCCATAAACACTTTCCCTGCAGGCTGGTGAGGAGTGGCTGGAAAGGGAGGAGGAGGTTTTGTGTTTCTGAAAGCAGAACTTTGCTTGGCAAGAAAAAAAACCCCAAATCATTGCTTTCTTTATTTTAACCTTTCTTGTCACCTCCCAGATCATTTAATGGTGTGAAATTTTATTTCATCTGTCAATCCATGTATAAAATTATCTAACTAAAGGATGTTTTTTTGTCCTTCTCTGTGATACCATTTTCTTTTCCCATTAGTTACTTTGAAGTCAATAGAATTTTGCCAATAAAATACCAGGGCTAGTGAATGCTGGTGTTATTTAGTTTTACTTTCACCTGACTAAATCTAAAGGAATTCCTAGAAAATTGATGGGAAATCCACAGGTTATCTCTACAATATTGATTTGTAGTTGATAAAAACCATTCAACTTCAACTACTATTACTTTGAAAAACCATATTTTTATGTATTTCAGTTTTTCCTCTCCAAAAAGTGCAAGAAATGTGAAATCAAGGTGCCACAAGTGAACTAATGATTACCAGAATTGTAGAGATGGTTGATTAAAAAAATAACACAGTTGTCGAGTATTAAATTTACAGGTGCAAATTCTATTCCCATCCCAGATGATGCTTCAGTTTAATTCCTTTGAATTTATGGAGCTTGCTGGGTGGGCACATATTTGCTGAGCAATATTCCCTCTTCATGCCCCCTGGCTGGTTTTGCATTATCACACTCAACTTTTCCACCCAATACAGGAAAATCAAGTTTCAAAGCACTAGTCTTGTTAATGCAAAGGAATTTTTGGTTTTGGAGCAAGTGCCTTAATCTGCCACAGAAAGAAAAATCAGCGCACTTGTTATCATATTTGAGCAATATGTTTTGAGACGTGCCAGGAGTTTGCAGAGACTCAATTTCATATTGCCTTGATTGCATTTGAATGCTCCTTGTTCTCCTGAGAGCCTGCCTGGATTAGTTTTATGATAATTCCCCTCTCCTATACCTACAAAAGGTGCAATTCCCTGTTGCTGGGGAGGTTGATACACCCAGTGCTCACCATTAGAGCTCCTGTTTATTGAGCTGGGAGCAAGGCTGGCTCCCTGAGCTCAGCACTGCAGTGCATCCTCCCAAATCTCAGGGAAGACCTTGCCAAAGGAGCCAGCAGTCCTGGGGACCAGGCAGCAGGACCTAATCTGGTGTGCAGCGTTTGTGTCACCCATCCCTGTCACCCTGCCCAGCTCAGGAGCTTCCCTTTGTGCTCCACAGCCAAATGGGATCCCTCTTGGTCCCTCCTCGGGCTTCACAAGGATTTGTTGTAGGTATGGGATAATGTGAGGCTGAACTGAGACAAGTCATGGATTACAGAGCAGGAGAGCACTGGAGGGGTGTGTGGGTGGGCAAAGGAGACAGGGCTGTGAACAGTGGCACCTCTCTGCTGGGTGTGTGACATGTGGCAGCTTGGCCTGTAGCAGATTGTGATGTAAACTGGGTGTTTGGCTCTAGCAATGAGATGGTTTTTGGGTTGTGGCAGGATTTTGAAGCCTGTGTCAGTGATTTTGTGTTGGGGGTCAAAGTGGAATGGCCTGGTCTCTCTCTCTGCGTTTTTATGTGCATACTGGAGGAGGGGTTTTCTTTTTATTGTTAATTTGTTGTTTATGCTTCCATTTGCTCCCTGGTGGCAGAGGTGCAAAACCATTGAGTGGATGGAGGAGAAAGCTCCCTGCCTGGGGCTGGCTGGGCTTGGCAGGTGGAGGGGAGGGCACTTTTCTACCCCACTCTTGAGGGTTGTTTGGCTCAGGGAGGACTGTGACCCACAGACAACACACGCCAGGAGAAGATTTTGTGTTCCACATCTGTTCTTCTTCTCTCTCTCTGTCTTTATCCTCACTGTAGGCTGGTCTCAAACCACTGCACTCTGTGGTTCCCAGGTGCACTGCCCAGGGAATGCTGGGAACTTGGGAGGTGGAAGGAAAGGATGGTTAGGAAACATCACAGCATGTATATAAATATATATTTGTTTATATATAACCAGTCCTGGTTGTGTGGGGACAAAGACAACCTTGGCTGGTGCCAGTGAGTAGAGCTCCCTCAGTTCACAGCAGCAGAATATAAAGATTTAAATTTGATAAGCATCCTGTTTCTTTTGTAAAAAATCAATTTGCTTAAGAAGACAGGTGGAGTCATCAGAGACTGATTTGGGAGAGGAGAGAGCAGGAAGGAACTGGGGAAAAGCTCTGGGAGCTTGTCTTTGAGGAACTAGAGGAATAATTGCTGGAATGGGGAGGTGATGCCAAATCCAGATGCTCAATCTGAGTCACCTGGATATTTGTAGTTGAGGAGTGTCCAGCTCTCTCAGATCCTCACAGTAATGCTGAAATAGAAACAATTTTGGGCTTTTCCTTTTTGATCCAGCATCTTTCTTGAGTGAAAGGATGGATTGAAGCAACTCTACTGTTAGTTTGGTTTTGGTTTCTTACTGGATAGGGGAAGGCATTATATTAGTGGATTAGTAATAATGATAAAATAATGAACAATTAAGAGTACTAATTGGCTGTGCTGCATGTGAAGTGGTGTTGTCCAAAGATGAGCATTTTCTTAGCACAGCCTCTGCTGAATTCACAAGTGTTGCTTTCTGGTTGGCTTTAGGTTTTGCGGAGAGTCAGGAACTTCAGCTCTGCTTGTCCTCCCCCAGCAGCTTTAGCAGCTGCTGGACAGTCTTTTCCAAATATCTTCATCTGGAAAGGGAATGGTTTCTCCCTTTCCTTCTTCCCTCAGGCCCTATGGGAATTTGGGAAGCCCTAGAAGAAGAATCACAGAACACCTGGAGTATTTGCACTCTAAAGTGAGCTTGGAGACAAACCAAAAGGCATCTGTTTGCTGGGAGAAAAGACCTTTAAAGAGGCAGCACTTGTGTCCTCTTGGCCAAAGTTCATCACTGGAGTTCTCTGTGGCCCCAGCTCACAGGGATTGTCAGGCTGCTTTCTCCCATTCTTGTGCTCTGCCTGGTTCTGCTTTAGCTGAGCAGTTCCAAAAGCCCAGCTGGGAGGCCCAAAGACCTCAGGAGCTCAGGGGGCTGTGAGTGTTGCACTTCAAAGTGCTTCTTCTAGAGTTCTCCTGATAATTTCAAGTCGTGGATTTGCTCCTGGCCAGGACCAAACTGCTCTGGGGGTGTTGAATAGCAGCTTCTTATCTGCAGATTCGCAGATGGGCTTGTGCATGTCCCACTTGTGCTGGTGAGGCCTGAATAGGAAGTTTTGTAAATGATTCTTGGCAGGAGCACTCATTACATTGCTATTGAGATTTCTCTCCACAGCTGGCTTTGCCTTTGCTTTTTTCTCTGTACCGTGCAATTAAATGGATGACCATCCTATGCACAAGGAAATGCTTCTATTAAAGATGAAAAGAACTCAGAGTGAAGCCAGCCACACGCAGCACTGGGTTTTAAGCCAGCCTTGCTTCAATTTTCAGAAGAAATGGGGGGAAAAAAATGCCTATGTTAGTTATTCCTGGTCTCTGAGATGCCACACACAACATATTCCTACAGCATGTGCCCATAAATGTATTGCTTTGTTATATCAGCCTTTTGGGCTGGGAAAATACTCTGAAAGCAAAAAGAAAATCTCATTTTCCACCATGAGGTAACGAGAACATGTCTGTTGCCTTGCTGAGAGCAGTAAATCTTTCCTGTCATGACCATTATTGCCATTGCAATGGCAGGGCTCCCAAAGCTGATGAGGCACTGCCTTCTGTTTTACAAGAAATTATTCAGAGAGACACTCACTGGTTTGGAGAGCCCTGTTGTGTTTGACAAACTAATCATAACGTGCCTGTGAATCTGTATTTTCTTAAGCTGTTCTGAAAATACAAGTATTTGGAAATGAAGAAACGAGCCTGGATCTTGTTTGTGCTGTGAATCTGCACTAATTTTCTTTCGAAGCAGAAAGTTAAAAAATGGGAAATTTGACTCGGGAGAATGTTTTCAAAATCCTGTAGGACTCACTGTGGACTTTCCTGGGATTTGTGGAGCACAGTGAAGTTTTCAGGCTGCTCTGGAGCTCCGAATTTGTGATTTTTTGTAGCTAAAACGCTAAATCTGTGCTCCCCAGAAACTGAACGGAGCTGTGATTTGCCAATAGGTGGCACGAGTGCATTACTGAGTTTCGCAGGTACAAACTGCAAACCGAATGAGCTGCTTGTGCTGAACTTGGTGGAGATGCTGCAGAAAGCCCCGTGTCTCCTGTGAGCAGCCACTGGTTCCCAGCTGCAGGCTGGGGGATGCTGCTGCCAGGGATGAACCAAGCATTCTTGTCAAGGAATTGAGAAAAAAACAGCAAAAAATTAATGCATGACAGTTCTATGGGGCAGGAATGAAGGTTGGATGAAGGTGAGAGAAAAAGGAATGACCTGAAATGAACTGCCATGATCACACAGGCTTTTTCTTGACAATTAATACACTTTAATTCATGACTGTCTTAAACAAAACCAGCCAAGATTTTCATAGAGGTCCAAAGCTGCTCAATGTACTGAAAGAATAGTCAGGCTTATTTTAAATTGTGTCACAGGTGGAAAATAAGTCCCTCCAGGGTAATGAGTTCAGTAAGAGAAGCTTCATGAGTGTGGTAGTTTAGGGGGAAAAGTGGAAGTGATGTGGTGATTTATATGGAATTGCAGCCACTGGAATCCTCCCTGAGTGAGCTGCAGGTTCTAATCCATTCTGATGCCTCTCCATGCCAGCCTTGCCTGGTGGCCCAAAACCCACCAGGGACATCCAGCACTTCAGAGTCCTCTCGTGCCCTGAGCATCCATCAGAGCTGCCCTGATTTCCTTTTGGCTCGTGGGGTCTTGGTTTGTGTGCAGAATTAAGGAAACACTCAGTCAGAACTAACATTAGCAGAGTGAAATATTTGCCTTTTCTCTGGGTGTTTTTTTTCAGAACTTTCTGCAGTGTTTGCTGGCAGTGATTTATCTAAATTGGGTAACTTTCTAAATATGATTTATGGGTTGAAGAGCAGTTACCAGACTAGAAAAATCCTTTGAAATTCTTCACCCTGTGTTATATGAGAGATGATGAAGACTCTCTCTGCCTTAGAAGGCTGTGGGGTGAGAGTGTGAGCAAAGGGTTTGGGAAGTGGCCACAGAAGGGTTTGGATCCTTGCCTGGATGTCCCATTTCTTCCCAGATCCTATAATCCCCCTGCATTTGTTGATTCACAGTGTGTGAGCAGGCTGGGGAAATTCTGGGAGCTAGAATAGGTCTTTTGTTGTATTTGTGACCTGACAGCCTTCAGAGTGGCAGCATCCACTCTTCTCAATGCATGTGTTCTCTTTTTCCTTGTTGGAATAAGGACATCAGGATAGGATTCAGCTTCTCATGGGAGTTTCTTACAATACACCTTTGGGAACAGGGAGTTAGACAATATTTAAGGTTTGATTTTTATTCTAATCACACTTTTGTTGAGGCAACAGGGTCTAGACTTCTGCTTTGCATGAAGATGTTTCTGCCCATTCTCTTTACTGAGAATTACTGATTGGGTAAATACTGATTACTCAGCTCATTGGCTACTTGCAGGTTGTTGCAGGCTTGGAGGACTTGGTGTGGGTGAAGCTGTTCAAGTTGTGGGTCTGTGAGCTATAAAACATTCAAAAGCTGGATCTTCCCAAGTTTCCAACTCCATTTTCCAATGGCATTAGGGAGGGATGTGGTACAGCAGAGGAAACTCTTTATTAGGTGTTTCTATTCCCTCCCCTCTCTGTGTTTCCTTCAAGCCATGCAGATCCCAGACTATTAAACCCACCAAATGATTGGAGTCCACCACTCTAGGTGTGTTCTATCAGGGCTTAACATTTGCCACTGCTCTCTGTTGAGCTTTTCCCAGAAAATAATATCCCAGAAATACAGGTGTGGTCAGCCTGGTCTAGTGGAAGGTGTCTCTGCCCATGGCAGGGCTTTGGAAGGAGATGAGCTTTCAGGTCCCTTCAGGAGTTTAAAAACATTTCCTTAATGCAGGCAAAACTTCAACCTCCATGTGACAGAAATAATAGCACTCCCAGGAATATGAATTGCCATCATTCATCTCAGTGGGATGCTGATTTTTGAACCTAAGAACAGGCTTGATTTTTTTTTTCCTCTTTTCTATCACTTGATCACGAGGATTTTCACAGATGGTTTTGAAAAAAGCAAATGTTCCTGAAGGTTTTGACCAAAAAGTTATTAAAAGCTGTAATAAAAATAAGCTTGCTGGAGATCACTGTTCTGGGCTCGTGGTCAGTATTGAGCATTGAAGACTTGCAGCTCTTGCGCTTCTACCCCTGAAACTTCAGCAGGGGTGAGATGGCAGAGAACTGGCTTTTCTCCAAGGTACCAGGCAAAAGAATCACAGAGGGTTTGTGATCACAGCTCAACCAGTTCCCACCCCTGTCGTGGGTAGGGGCACCTTCCACAGCCCAAGTTGCTGCAAGCCCTGCCTGAAATTACCAGAATCTGAAGTGGTTTTATAATTTTTTTGCCCAACAAAGAAGGTTTTGTCACTTGAGCTCAAAAAGTTGCTTAAAATGTGTCCTGTCTTTGTAGTAACAGCCTCTGTTATTGGAATGTCTTTGGAGAACTATTTGCATTGAGGGGAAAACTGTATTCAACTCCCTCCCGTAGCCAGAATTCCTTGTTCTTTATTGTGTCTGATGCAGCAAAGTTAACTGTGAGTCATAAATCAGTTCCTGTGGCTGAAGAGTAGAACAATTCTGTTTTCTTTCAGTGCCTGTCTGAGGAAACAGCTCCTCTGTGCAGTGGAGCAGGGAGAGGTACCTGTGCTGGGGACAGGAGGGATGGATGGATGGATGGAGTTGGGCTGAGCTCCTGCAGGCTGGAAGGTGGGAATGCAGGTGGCTTTGCCTTGCTCCCCTGGGTGTGAGGGATACAGGGGATTCAGGGGCAAAGCCTGGGCTTTCTTAGCTGCCAGATGCTGGTGGGTCATTGAGGGCTTCCTTCCTACCTGCCTGGGTGTTCCATCCAAGGGGCCTTCTGCCTCCGGGAGGGCATTCAGACCTGTGTTCACCATGCTGAGGGTTCTGTCTGGCCTTTTGGAACAAGAAGAAACTGAAGACCTCCTGTTTCTCATCTTGGAAACACTGACTGTAGATCCAGGCAATGTAAGCTGGTGCTTTGATGTCAGTGTGTGATGTCACTAAACTTGCTTTTATTTGATTTTTATCCAATCTTTCCATCAACTTTGCTATTTTTATTGGTAAGAACTTCATGTCGTTTCATAACATAGAGAAGAGAGACCAAGATGTGAAATGTTCATCCTTTTATGATACTGAAACCTTGTGCTCATGCATTTGCTGGGGCTCTTGCAGCAATTTCTCTGTTACAAGTGAGCTTGACCCCAGGGGTTGTGGTGGTGTGTCAATGATTCAGCTCCTCAATTATGACCTGACTCCAGGTTTCTCCCAGCTGGATCAAGGCCATTCCAGAGCAGAAAACACTGGTTGGGCCTTCAAACGTGAAGACAACCCCAGAAAAATCAGCACCTGGGAGACATAGCTTGATATCCCCAATCCTGGTGTGCCAGCCCCGTTCCTCAGGAGGGCCAGTGTGAGTTACCCCAGGCAGGTGCTCACCCTGGCACTGAGCACCCCAGGGACCACAGGGCAGTGGGCAGGGGGGCCCTCCAACACCACGGTGGCACTGCACGACCTGGTGATGGAAAAACCGGGATTTTATTTGCCTGGATGAAACCTCCTGCTGCCAATTCCTGTGCTTTTTAACTTGCTGTGCTACCTGTCAGTCTGTGAACAGATGCACAGCCTTCAGGCTCCCAGAGCTTGCCAGCTCCTGGCATGCTGCTGGGAGCTGGGGGAGGACTTGCAGGAGAAGCAGGGCAGCCTAATAATAGCAGCAGAACCCAGGGAACCCAGGGCCTCCTCCAGGAGGCACGGAAGGGGAACCTGGACCTGGAGTTCTGCTGCTTGGCAGCCAGCAGGAGGACAGGGGGAGAAGCTGTAGGGCACTGAGTGGAGCACTTGCTTGGCAGAGGATGCTGAGGACCTTGGCCAGAATAACCAGATGTTTGGATTGCCCCAAAGCTGGAAGGAGCTGCAGAAATGTAAAAATAAACTTTTCCAAGGCGGTGGGTTTCTCTTCGAAACCTACCGGGTCTAATTTATTATTTGAGTAAAAGCAGAGGGGTAGAAAAGGATGTTTTTATTTTTCTTGCTGTTATGGCTGGAAGTTTGAGTTCTTCATCTTAAAAGTTCCTAAGGGTTCAGTTCAGCTGGCTGGTCATAAATCATATGTGATTTCAGTGAGGGATGTTGTGTGGGGTGACATTCTGCTGATGGACCTTTTCCTTCTGATCCCTCAGCAGCATTTCCCCATGGGACACCTGAGTGACAGCCCAGGTGGGAGAGTCAGCAACTATCCTGAGCCCTGGAATTCCATAAGTAAATGCTGGATAGAGAGCTGGAAAACTCTTCCACTGGGCTGAGAAGATCCTTCCCATGTGCTTGGCAGGTGTAGTGACCAAATGGGGTGGGTTTGGCACATGGCTGGAGCTTATGGCTGCTCTAAACTTTAATTTTGTGCCAAAGATGACTTCCTTTCAGTAAAAAAGAGATAATATTGAGATTAGAATTGACAAGACACGAGGAAAGAGAAATCAATATTAATATAAGCATGAGAACATTTTAATTTTGGCATTTCAAGGAATAATGGGAATTGTTGATCAGAAACACCATCTGCCAAGGCAGAGTCTCCCTCAGCAAACTGAGCAGGGGGAAATTGTTCTTTGTACTTGTTGCTGTTTCTGGAAGGAAGCCCACAAATTATTCATTTGTCAAGATTATTCATAAATTTCTTTTTCCTTCCCTATGTAGGAAAAGGTTGGAGTAAATTTATATTCCAGAACTGGGGGAGAATCCTCTTTCCTGATAGGCAGAGTGGAGGTGGGGATGGAAATACAGCTCTGAGCAGAATTAGCCGTGGGATAAATTCCCTAAATCCCACCCATTTCCAGAGGTGCCCTCTTTGAGGGAGAGAAACTGGTTAGGAAAACATCCCTAATTGTGCTCAGAGTGGGCCTTGGGCTGCAGGGTTCAACTCTTGGGAATTTTGGTCAGGAATTGATGGAAACTGATGGGACTGCAGGGTTCTCCTCTTGGGAATTTTGGTCAGGAATTGATGAAGATTGATGGACAAAAGATCCTAAAAGGCCTGTAATGTCAGGAGTGAGAACTTGTGTGTTTGGACTGTTGTTTTGGGGTTTCAACACGTGTGTTCCCACTTTCCCTGATGCTCTAGGAAGACCCAGCTCCCACCAAAGTGCAAGTTTTGGCAGATCTTACAAGGAAGACCATTTTAAAAGGAAAAAAAAAAAGGAAAAAAGTTACCAATGCTCCTTCCTGCAGCTTTTTCTCAGAGCAGAGAACTGGATTTAGTTAAAAATATCCCCCCCATATGCTTAGGGGGAGGGGTGAAATATGGACTCTCCAGTATTTTCAAGGCCAATTAATTTTTTAATTAACAGAAGTATACTTGAAAATATAAAACATTCATTTGTGGGCCTTGGTCTGTATCCAGTTATTGCTGAATTCCTTTGGCAAGTTCTTTAAAGTAGAAAATGAAATTTGTGTGCAGAATGAGAAATTGTTTCACTTCCATGCAAGTCTTCAAACTAATTCTTTTGACTTTACTTGTTGTGTTTAGGTTGGTGCCATAACTACCATTCTGCTTAAAAAGTGTATAATTAATTTGAAATAAGGTTTCATTGTGGGTCTTCAAGTGCTTGGTTGAAAATAACTTCTCATTTCCATCAGTTTCTTAAGCTTTTTTTCCTAAATGGCTCTTGGTTTGACTCCTGCAAAATAATCAGGCCCAATCTCCATCCCAGGAATGTGCAAGCACAGGGGGAAGTGGAAATTATATCAAAGCATTTAGTGATGTCTCAGTTCCCCTGTAAATGGAAATAATAATGAAAATGTTTTGCAATTTGCAAATGTTCATGTCTTTTTTTTTTTTCCCCTGGAATTTGTTTTATACAGGTTGTTACCAGTGCAAGGGGAAAAAAAAATGCTCCAACTTATGCTACCAAAATTAATGTCAAAACTAATTGACCTTCATAGGCAGATAATTTTATGCTTCTTTGAACATGGGCTGTAGGATCACCCCATGGATATTACAGTCACTGCACTTTGCAGAAATGCCTTTTTTTTTTTTTTTCCCTGGGAAAACTCTCCCAGTGACTTCACAGAATACAGAAAATAATGGAAGTTTGAAAATATCCAGGATTTTTGGGTTCCAGGGGAGTCATTGAGCAGAATGAAACAGCTCCCATTGCAATGGAAACATGGGGAGGCTCCCACGTGGAATGGGTGCTGTAAAAAGTGAAGTTGTGGTTAATCTGGAGCAGGTTTGGTTGTTTCTGAAGGCATTTTGATGTGTTGAACAGCTCATGTCTTGTCCCCTGCTTGGCTTTTCTCTCTTTCTCTGTGGAAATACGTAAAGCCAAAGTTAAAAAGGGAAAAGTAAAAAGAAAAACTGGATCCTGAAACAAATGCAAGGTCAGTAAGGCAAAAAGCAAACTCCTAAAATTAGGGAGCATTCTATTAATAACTCCTTAATTTATAGATTCCTCTGGAAAGAGCTCAGTGACATCCCTTCAATACCACATTTATCACATAATCTTTATGGTTTGTCATTAAAGATTCGTTGTGGTTTCTGCTGTGCATCAGGTTGTTCAGGAGCTCATAATTCAGCCCTCTTAATTTGTAACCTGGCAGATGAACTGTCCCTCTATGCAAATTGTCCTGGGTTTTTTAGTGGCTTCAGTTGATTGAGCCTTTTTAAGCCCTGGTGGTGAAAACGCCCTCAGAGGCTCAGAAATGCAAATCTCCCAACTCTGACAAAACATTGTAAACTTCCAAATCATGAACAATTATAATAAACCCATGCCTGTTCCAGTAAAGAGAAGATGTGGTTTGAACCTCCCTTTCCAGTCAGAGGATTATGAACTTCTGCCTTGCTGTTATAGAAGGATATTTAATTTTTGAGGAGTATTTAAGGGCTGCCTGTGCTGCTGGTCCAGAGGCTGGGAGGTTTCTCATGGAGCTGGTGTGAAACTGCTGTGTGTGGGAGGTGATGGATCAGGAGGAGATGGGCAAGCAGAGAGAGCCTGGGGGAAGGCAAGGCTTTCACAGTTGCCTGTGATCAAACACTGCTGTATTTTTAAAGCCTTAATATGTAGAGATAATCTAAATTTACATTTTGAGTGTGGCTGCCAAGGAGCTACCTGTGCAGGCAGGAGCCTGGGTAAACTTTCCTCAACCTCTTGCCATGCCAAGGGTTCAGAGCACAAAGAGAAGGTTGCATATCTCTGCCTGCCAAAGCTCTCCTTGGCAGGCTGTGCCTTAACAGTGCTGATTTGTTTCCATTTAATTAATGAACACTTCCCTGCTTTGTGATTATTGTCCTTGCCTGAAGTTGTTCCCATTATAGAGATGAATAAATAGTTCTTGACATTATTTTCTACCTGCTTTGTAATTTGTTAACACCAGCAGGGACCTGTTGCTTGTCCTTGCTTTTAGTCCCTATTAATTCTGCTTCTTTATTTTTGTCTTTTGTATGATTTCTGTTTTGTCCTTCACAGTTGAAAAAAAAGGAAAAACCTTCTCACTGGTGTTCTTTTATAACTAATACAAATCCCTCTCATCTTTTTTTTTTCCTTTGTGATGGAACACATTTCCTTGGGAGAGTGAAGAGGTCTCCCCTCTCATTTTTGTACCTTTTCCAGGAGCTGTTTGTGCCATGTAAACATGTGAAAGGAAGAGCAAAAATTATCACTGATATTTTCTGAGGGCAGGGAAGGAATTGTCCCGTTTTGCTGTGGATTTTATACCTGTTGGCACCTCTGTTATGTTTATTTGAATGTTTTTATTGGAGTCAGATTGTGAGGCCTTTGGCAAGTGAGGTCTTGGGTATGGTGTGAGCTTCAGCCCCAGTGGGTGATTTGGAATCATGGAATGGTTTGGGTTGGAAAGGACCTTCAACATCATCCAGTTCCAACTCCCTGCCATGGACAGGGCCACCTTCCCCTTGACTCTGGAGCAGAAGAAACAAGGAGGAGGGCAGTGGGATGTGGGTGTTGGCTGGAGCACATCCCTGGGGCTGCTCAGTGAGTGGCTGCCAACAGCCATTTGGAAATTATCAATAAATGACGGCTACAGTCAATAGATAAATGATTCCCAAAGAAAACAGCAGGTTCTAATCATCTCCAAATGAATGCCTTCCTGGCATTTGCTGTGCTAACACAAATAATTGCCTTGGCACACCCTGTGCTGTCCCCTGCACCCCAGACGTGCTAGGCTGTCCTCTGCTTGCTGGTGGCACCAGGATGACAAGATGAGGCACCTTTTTGGGGTTTTAACTATTTCACCATGAGAGAGAGCTCTGTGTCTGCTTGTTTTATTCCAGGGGTGAGGTATCCCAGGATTTCCTCTCCAGCTGCACTCCCCTGTCCTGAGCAACGTGTCCCCAGCAGGGATGGATGAGAACAACATTCCCTGCTTGGGAATGCTGAGAGCTCAGCACTCCAGGACCCATTCCCATGTCCCTTTGCCAACTGTGGAGATGTTACTGCAGTGGGTGAATTGGTTAAAATAAGGAAAAAAAGCCAAAACCAACTCCCAGCAGGAGCTTTCCTTCCCACTTGATTGGAATGTTTGAATATGGATACGTTGGGGGGTTTGTTGGTGTTTATTCTCTGCACATAATTCACTCTCTGGAGTGGCAGTGGATTATTTTAGAGGAGCAGGGACAGCATGAGGAAAACTTGTTTGCTTGAGTGTCATTGGATTCCCTGGCTAAAATCACCAATTCAATGCCAAGGGCCTGGCAGGGAGCAGACTGAGGGACATTTAAAGCCTCAGTGAGACAAAGACAGGTCATGATAAATAAATTTGTGTAGTGTGAATGTTTCCTCTTCAGGGCCGGTTACACTTTCATTAATACCGAGATACTGGGAAAAACTAATGGGAAGAAGTGGTTGGGATATCTCTGAAATTAGAACAACTTTTGTCTGAACATCTTTGAATCTTCTTTCTGAACTGAGGTTTGATTTAAAATCTTCAGATGATCCTTTTTCCTGTACCAGAGGTAAAGAAAAAATAGCCAGTGAGGTCTGAATTTTCCATTTTGAGCCTGTATCCTTTTGGGAACAGGTTTGTTGGTCCTATCGTGCACTGACAGATTGCAGAGCTGTGGTGGCAGCTTGAAGTGCAGTTTATCTTTCTGAATAAAAATGTCTTTAGAAGAGAGAAACTGGCTGAGCTTCTCTCTGGGTACAGCAGTTTTGTCAGGGCAAACAATTTCTGTTTGCTTCAATATTAATATTTTTCAACTGAAAGGGAGGGGGGAATTTAGGTGAGATCTATGGAAGGAACTGTACCCTGGGAGGGTGTCCAGAGAAGCTGTGGCTGCCCCTGGATCCCTGGAAGTGTCCAAGGCCAGGCTGGACGGGGCTTGGAGCACCCTGGGCTGGTGGAAGGTGTCCCTGCCCATGGCAAGGGGTGTTTACCTTAAAATATTACGTTTTGTTATGTTTAAAATCATATTTCTGGTGTAGGTGGTCAGAGGTCCCCAGAGAGAGGATTGTAACGTCCTTTTGAAGACTGAAATATATTTAGGTGTTTGTTAGGAAGGCTTTGGTTCAGCTTCAAAGTCTGTTAAGATCTTTAAAGTACGTGGAGAAGATCCTGTGTCTCTTGATAAAGTCCAGGGGACAAGAGAATAAAGAAAGGGAAATCTAATGCATGGTCCTGTCTGAATTCTG
The DNA here is from genome assembly GCA_035047865.1 of Dendrocincla tyrannina. Lineage (NCBI taxonomy): Eukaryota > Metazoa > Chordata > Aves > Passeriformes > Dendrocolaptidae > Dendrocincla > Dendrocincla tyrannina. The sequence goes on along the minus strand of JAWWMP010000011.1, from coordinate 3,114,467 downwards.
GAATTGCAAGGCATGAAATCAGGATGATGTTTTTATATTTATTTATAAAGTTGGGTTATAGAAGTTGAGTAGAGTGGTTTTAACAAAAATTAGTGCTTTCATTTAATAATTAATAGAAGTTTTCTATTTCTTTATCCCTAATTTTAACTCCTCATTTCAGTTAGTCCTCACTTTGGAGAAATGAAACCCGTGATCTATGGGACTATATCTGGCATTAAGACTTTCAGGATGTTGTTGTGTCACCTCAATGTTATTCCTCAGGATTTTTGCTGCAGAGCCATAGTTAAAACTTTAAGCTTGTACATGTTTTTCTAGCAAAGTCTTTTTTAACCTGAACTTTGTGTATTTTTGATAATCCTTTTCATGTTATTTCAATTTAAATCTTATGAAATATTTTTTTTAGATGCCCAGATTTTCCTTTTTTTTCTTGTTTTTAAAAAAAGAGAGAGGGAAGCACCAAAGTGCTCCTTATGTGGAAACAGTGGACGCTTCATCAGTCTCTGATCTTTTAAATTCCATATTTCCTCCCAAATCAGTAGGCTGAGGTTTTCTGGCTTTTACCCTGGGTAAGGATCATTCCACAGGTCTAAGCATGTTGAGACCCGAAATTTGGTTTCATGTTTCTGTTCCAGCTCACATTTATCAGACATCAGCTTGGCCTGTGAGTTTCCCCATTCTTTTGCAGGCTTTAAGCAGAAACCTTAACCATGGAATATGGACTCGTGGTAAAAGAAGGGGTTGATTCTTTTAGGAGCTGCTTTTATTTTTAAACCTCCAAAACAGGCACTGGAGAAATATTAAGAGTGATGATAACAACTTGTTTGGGGTGAGTTGATTGCTTGTCATGGGAAAAAAAAATATTGTCATTGTAATCCTCCCAGGTCTTTGGGGTTGGAAGCAACCAAGATGCTGGGTTTCAGCAGAAGTCACCTGAGGCTGGTTAACCCCTTCAGGTGCAAATCTCAGGCTGCTCCTGCCTCAGTGTGAGGTCACTGACCCCCCTGCAAAGGAAAAGGAGCTGAGTATTGGAAATGGGATGTTCAGCACGTGGAGGATTCATCAGGTGTTTACAATGTGATATAAATGGAGTAATTTACAGCTCCTGGGTGTTCAAAACCAGACAGAAATGTGTTCTGGAGATGTGCTGCTTTTCTTCTAAGATTTATTTTGTGATGCCGTGGGAAGTATTGACTGAAATCAGCAATAATATTGATTAGCATGAGTAATGAAGAGTTACAGTCACGTTGTACCAGGGGTGTTTTAACCCTTCTGTGCCATGGTGTGGATTCAGCGAGGTTGTTCCATCCCAGGGTGAGTTCAACCTGTAATTCAGTGGAAGGAAAAGTCACCTGTATGGGACTGGTCACCTCTGGAGTTTTTGTCCTGCCTCTGGACCAGAACTTAAATTCAGAAATAACAAATAACCTTTAGAAATAACAAATAATCTTTCCACACTTGTGGGGACTGACTGGTGAACCCAGTTAAATCCTCTGATTGCAGAGATGTCTGGAACCAACCAGAGCTCTACAGTCACTCTTATCTGTGAATAATTCACGTCCTATGAGTGAAAACTCCACCAAAACTAAACCAAGATGTGCCAATACCTGTCTTTAGAGTTTAAAAGCTCATCTTTTGGATTAGACTATTATGAAGTCGTTTGGAGGAAGAAGATCATACATAAAAATGAATGTTGCCATGCAACAAGTGCTAAAGAAAGAACCACAAGATTTAAGCCTTAATTAATTTCCCATGGCAGCTGGGAATGTTCAGGAATAAGGAAATTCAGGAGCAGCAGTGTTAATTAAGCCTCATTTGCCAGAAATCTCTGGCCTGTAATTGATGGATTTGATGCCTGATGTGATATAAAGCCCAACTTACTTATAAAGCCCAATTTTTTGTGTGATTGGAGCAACATCTGTGATATTTAATGTTTAGAAACAGAATCCTCTGCTGCTCTGATTTGTTAAAACCCATTTGCCAGGCCTTAGGTAGAGACAGGCACTGTAGAGGAATCAAGGAGATTTTAACAATTTTAACAATTAACCTCTTCCCTTTTCTTGTTGTGATTGAATTCTTTGTAGATAAAACTTGATGCATCCATTGGGGGAGAGGGAACAGAGCCTGCTGGTGGCACTGTCAAATATTGTGGTGAGTTGATGGCTATAAAATCATGGGAATATGAACATGAATATTCTTCAATAGCTGTGCATTCTCAGCCTCTCAAACTCCCCCAGCAAGAAGCTCCACCACTCATGACCTGCGTGGTCCTACTGTTTCCCCATCAAGGGGATTTAATGTCTGGAAGTAGATTCTGGGTATTTGTGGCATTCAGGAGGAAATATTCCTGTAATTGAATTACACTTCCTATGTCATGTTGTGTCTCTCCCAGGAGGAGTTAATCTTCGTCTCCCAGGAGCCAAATGAAGGAGAGCTGAGAACTCTCTGAGTCCTTCCCAAGCGATCCGTGGAGAAGATGAACATAAAGGGCAGCAAGTTGTGCTCTGTGGCTGGGATGCAAAGGGCAGCTTTCTGCTCTAGCAGGTGTGAAGCAAGTACAGACATCCCATTCCAGAAGGTGACACAATTATGGATGAGGTGGGATTAGAGAACACTCGGGTTGTTTCTCTGTCTCTCCCTCATGTCCCATCCCAGAGCCTTTGTCTGTGGTCACAAAACTCCCTGGTTTCAGGTGGCTGGTGAAGAAACCTCTGAGTTCTGATGGGCAGGGCTGAGTCACGGCTGCTTTTGACCTTCACTGCAACTTCGAGTTAAATGGTCCATGCCTTCAAAGGACTTTGGTCTTTGCTCTCACCCCACAGGGTGGATGCTGGCTCACAAAGGACAGCAGAAGACAATCTTAACCCTGATAACCCCCCCGTCACTCCTCTCTTTCTCAGGATCAGGTGTTGCCTGGGATGTTTACCCCCACACAAGGTACCACATGTGCTGTGTGCTGGGGACTCGAGGGAGCTTGAACAGGGATACAATTCCTGTGGACATCCTTCAAAACATACAGTTCAGAGATTAATAGATGACCTAAAATAAAATTACAGATCAGCATGGCAGAGGCTCCTTCTGATGTGTTTGTGCTCATCTCCTCCCCCGCTGGCCATGCTATCTCCTCCAATATTGGCAGGGCTGATTATCCAAGGCACTGCAGCGACTCTTGCAGCGTTTTATCACCTCCCCTAAAAGGGGAGTCAATTACAACTCCAGATTAAACTAGTGAGGTACTTCAGGGAGGAAAAATGATATCCTGGGATGTGTTTTCTGAAATTGCTGGTAGGGGCTGGCTGAGTCATAATTCAAAACTTAATGATAGGAATAAAAGGCTTTGGAGTTGATCAAGTCTTGGGGTGGGGGAGGATGTGGCTTCCTTCTGGCCTGGGAATGCTGATGGCAGGGCCTGAAACTGAGAACAAGGACAGAGAGTATTGAATAGAGATCAATCATAGGGATCCAGCCTGTGTATTGAACAGAAATTATGGGGAAAATACCAGGAGACCTATACATCTCACTGTGTGACCCGATTGGTCTCATTAAAACAGGGCATCTCATTGCCTATTGCACAAATAGAGTTGCTCTACAAAGAGGGAAAGCATGTTCATGACCTTCAAACATGTAGAAGGTCATTCCAGAGCGGAGGGGAACCTTCTGCTTTTCCTTTCAGGGAAGACTGGGCAAGAGGCACTGAACTCTGAGTGCTGGAGAGAGTTTTTAGATGGATGTTAGGAAGGCTCAGGGGCCAAGGAATGCACCTGGAGCAATAGTTTTACTCGGGAATGTGATGCTTTGGTTCCTTTTTAATTGGCTCTGAGTCCTTTAGTGTGGCTCTGATATCCGAAGTGGTCATGCTGCAAACAGATCCTTCAGCTGTTTCACAAACCCTCTGTGTTTCCAGGTGGGTGTGCTGAGACATCTTTATATCCCACCACAAGCAGGTTGAGCAAGAAAAACCTTAACAACAGGTAATGTGTGAAAAGAGCTTTTGATTGGGGTATTTTCAAAATCCAGGTTTCTGAATGCTCTGTTTTAAAATTTGCGTTCCTTCAAACTGCAAAGTTCTTAATCAACCCTTATCATTCCTGTGCTTACACAAGAAAGAAAGAAAGACATCTGTGCCTGTTTAAATATAAAAAGGTTTATATGGTTGTGTTCCATCTGAATCTTGGGTTTATTCCTGAGGTTTTTTCTTTTTTCTTCAGGAGTGATTCCAACTCAATCCACATTCAAGTTAGATGGTAGCAAGAGAGATGACTGGCCATATCTTAAAGACAAAAAAGATTTTATTTGCATAGGAGGTCAGAGATGATGAAAGCCAAAATGTAATTGTAAATGCTGTTGGCTTTAGTACAGGGAGCAGCGTGGGATGAGCTGGAAAAGCAAAGTATCAATGCAAAACTCAGCTTCCCAGCCCCTAAAAAGGCAGGCTGATGTCAGAGGTAGGACGTGCAGGGTTTGAAAAGTCAGTCCCAGTGACAGGTTAGATAATGTGGTGTATTCTGAGATCTCTGTGACTCAGAAACAGGACGTGGAACCAGTGGATTCCGCAATGTGAGAGCCAAGCTCAGTTCTGATGGAATTAAGTGGGGGACTAGTTGGGAATAACGAGAGTGAAACAGCTTTGCAGAGCCTTGGAGATCACAGATTGAAGTAGTTAGTAATATGCATCATGTTTTAAAAAAAGTAAGCTTATATTTATCTGAGTTTAGTGTAGGTATCCAAGTTTCATTTAAGTCAAAATGCAAAGAAAGGAAATAATTGGTTAAGAGTGTTCTACTTGGTGAACAGAGGAATATATATCTCCATGAATGGATGGTTTGTTTTGGTTTGGGATGGTTGCGTTTTTATGAGTTTATCATAAAAGAGTGGTCCCCTTCTGCAGGATAAAGTTTTGGAAAATAGAAACAGGAATTAAATGTGATGTTTTCCAAATGTGATTAAGGACAGAACTAATTGTTGTGGTCATAGCAAAACTTAAATATACTTAGTGAATCTAAACACAATTTTTTGGGGGCAGTTTTATCCAAATTTTTGTAAAGGAAGATTGGCGTAGATTAAAGCACGGGAGGGGAACTGGAGTTGGCTGAAAGGGACAGGACTGAACAAGGAGATCTGGACCAGACACTGGCTAGAATATGGAGAGGAGATAAAAACTGGGAAGAAAAGGGAAGGAGAGAAGAGGACTGGCTCAGCCACACTCAGATCCAAAGTGTTTAATGTAACGTGACAGGGCCATGCCCATTGTGAGCTAATTCACTGCTGTGCCAAAGGGCTAAGGCAGCTCTGAGAGGGGGTGTTTTGGGCAAAGGGCACTGATGGAGTGCTCAAGTCCTGTGGCTTTTCCTGGTTTTCAGACCTGGCAGCTCTTGCTGGCTGAGCTTTTGCCATTGTGTTTGATTGGACAGCATCGATCTAAATTGAGTTGCATCTCTTTTTTGCTGTGTGTTAAGTGATCCTGCTGCCTTTTTCTTGTCTTTTTGCCCCAGGAAATAATAATAATGCAGATCAGCTTTTGGCACTTGGCTTTCATGGGTATTTCAGTGGGGCCTGGAAGACCACCAGGGTGGTGTGTGGTTCAGGGAGATGAGATGGCAGAGATGGGTGTTTCCTTCTGAGCTGGTGGCTGGTGTGGATCTGAGAGAGGGCACTGTTATCTTTGCAGCTGATCAAAGCAGCTTGGGCAAGCTCTTATCAGCAAGGCACTGGGCACTGCTGGTGCCACAGCAGGTGTAGGGCAGGAGATAAGACTAAATGGACTGCAGAGCTTTGGGTTCCTCCTGGGGATAAGTTTGCTTCCACAGAATTCAGCAGGAGCTTTGTCAGTGATGTGGAAGAGAGACATGGACCTTTTATTCACTGTGGGCTCAGGACAAGGCATGGAGCCACCATCACCATCTCTTGTTGATCTTTGTGTTGCCTCTGCTCAGTGGACCTCTGTCATGGCTTGGGAGAAGGATGAGGAATTAAGCTTCTTTTTGAGAGATGAAGAGGTAAGATGCAGTAGTTCAGAGCAAATTTTAGGAGTCTGCCTTCTGAATGTCACCTACACTACAACACTCACTGCTGGTTTTCCGCTTTTATGGTGTGATCCATTTTGCTTTCAGGACAGTGAAAGCAACTCGTGTCAGCCCAGCACATCGTGGTCCTTGCCTTGAGTCCATCTCCAGCCCAATTCCTGTCTTGGACCTTTGCTGGCTTACACTTTTAGTCATCTGACTGCATTGGGGTTGGAGGATCTCCCACCTCGTTGTGTTCTTGAGCTGAGTTTTGACTTTCAAAGTGCACTGATAAAATAGATATTAGAGCAAGTCTCACAGCACTGGAGCACATGGAGTGTCTGGGGATGCTTTTCCTGAGGCTCTGGGGATGCTTTTCCTGAGTTGTTCCATCTGCACTGCCTTGTTGGCCAATCTCAACACTTGGGTTTGGTATGTGGCAGTCGGATGAGCTTTTAGTGCATTGCAAGCATCTTATCCATTAGGTTTGCTGGTAGTTAAACTAAAATCTTGCTGCCATTTTTGTAACAAGTTGACAATCTTCACGGTCAGACTGCATTTGTAGAAGTTTTGTACTCTGCCTCCACTTTGCTAGAGATAAAAAGTTGATTTCTGGCTTGTATTTCTGTGGGAATATGTACCCAAAATCCAGCAGAGCTTTGATTTGAGTCTTTATACATCAACACAGCACCTTGCACCAGGTTTTCCCCCTGCTGTTGCTTCAAATAGTAGTATTTCTCCATCAATGAATTACTGTGTGTGTTTCTCAAAGTTCAGGGACATAAATTCCTGAGGCAAAATTGAGATCCTGAGGACTTTAAAAGTGATTAATTCAGGGAAATCCCAGGGACTGTGCTCTGCTGGGGGCTCAGTGGTCTGAGCTGGGCCTGTGCATGGGTGATGTCTGTGAGAGCACAAGCAGGAGAAAAATAGGGATGAACAACTCCAACCTACAAGGTCTTGCTATTTCCCCCCAAAATAATTCAGCTTATTCCATTTGGAGTATCTGAATGATGTCACAGGGAACACAAAGTCTCTTCCATATGATCCAGCTGCTGCTTTTTTTTCTTATTTTCCATAAAATGAATAAACTATGCCCACGAGTTTCATTTCTTTCCTCTCTGAAAAGCTTTTGATAAGTAGCTTAATCCAAAAGCACTGTGGAGTTAGGGGAGTTTTTCTTTAAAATTTTTCTGAGCAGAAGCTCCTATCCCAAAGGAAAGAGTTTATAAACCCTGATAATCTCACTTTAGTCTGATGTTTAATTAATTTTTATTTCAGTTGCTCAATTTGGGGAATCTGAAGTGTTTTGCAGGAAGAAATAGAAAATGGGAGCATTGTGAATTCTGTTTAAATAGGGGAAAAAGAAAAGGGCTGAAAACAAGACTCATAGGAGAGCACTGCCTCCATTCAGAGCAAAATCTTTTTATTCAAGTTCCTTTTAATGAAACCCTTCAGCTGGTGGTTTTGTTATTCTGGTGGATGGATAGTTGGAGTGTTTGCAGGACTGCTGGACCTCACAGAGCAAATGAGCACAGTGGGGGCAGTGAGCTGGAACCTGAATTTTATCATTAGTCAATAACATTATTCACTGTGTTTGCCTCAACCACAGGAGCAGAGGGCAAAATCTAACTAGAAAACCCCCAATTTACATGTGAATGTTTAACCTGGCCCCAGATATTTCTTGTGTAGGTCATAATTCCAGAGCAGTAAGAAATTCCTGTAGTAAATATTCCCCAGGGGCTGAGATGGCCATCCTGGGATTGCTGCAGGAGGGTAAATGGATTTGTCCCTGTTCCTACAGCTCTCTGTGACAGTGTCTGAGGTGATGAACTCCAGGCATGAGGAGAAAAAGCAGATGCTCTTTTGCTGTTGTCTGGTTTTAATCTTGGGGAAAAGAAGTGGAGTTTAGTACATGTGGGGAAAATAATGAACTTTTTATGTTGAACACATCTCATCAAAAATCTCTAGTTATAATTTGTTTCTAAGCAGTGGCAGTGAGATAACCCTTCATTTGTCTTGCCTGTTCCTGCCCTAAGCTCTGGTGGCCTGTGAGGAGTTCCATGTCAGGGAAAACTGGTGAAAAAAGCTGCATTAACCCTTGAAGAATTTCAGAATGTAATTTTTGCTATCTTTTTTGTGACCTTCTGAAAAGATTATGATCGATCCATTGATGAACACTACCAAATATCCAATATGAGGTTTTTAACCTACCAAAGGTGGGGAATTCTCTCTGTGTGCAGAAAGGCCCTGATGCTGTGCAGTCACTGCTCAGACATGACAAAACCAGTGTTAGCAGCTCTGTTTCCTCACAAACCCACAAGCCATGCCAGCTATGGTGGAGAAAGCCAAACCCAGCTCACTGGCCCATCTTGGCTGCAGCTTCCTTTGCTGTGGGAGAGCTCTGGGGCTCCACATGGGGCATTTTTCCAGGGAAGCTGTGGCTGCCCCAGCCCTGGGAGTGTCCAAGGCCAGGTTGGACGGGACTTGGAACAACCTGGGCTAGTGGGAGGTGTCCCTGCCCATGGAAGGGATGGCTGGATGAGCTTTAAGGTCCCTTCCCACCCCATCCATTCCATGATTAATGCTTTCAGGGCAGAGTGATTTATTTCCCTGACTCCACTGGAAACTCCAAATCCAAGTGTTTGTTCTTGTGACAGCATTTGCAAGAACTGGAGTGGTGTGAAAGAATATGAGACCACTTACACAGACCTGAGCTTAACTTTGCCAGGGAAACAGCCCCGAGGCAAAACCTTCAATCCAAACCCCTTGGAGTCCTTTCTCTAAAGTATTTCAGCGGGAAGAATGTTTCAGGTCGGATCCCTGGGAGTGGTGTGTCCTGTCAGTGTGTGTACAGCATCATTATCGTGGGGAAGGGATTGTACAAACAGGCTGCTGGATTGTTGGCATGGGAATAACAAAAATGTCAGGGACGATTGCAGGAAATGGCACAGCAGACGTTGTGCTTGGCAGAATTATGAGCTGTGGATGAGCATGTGCAGGTGGGACCCAGCAATCCATCAGGAAGACATGTTTCCTAATCCCTAATGCCAGGAGGCCTGGCATTCTGCAGCTAGTGCAGCGAGAGAGGCAATGGGACACGTGGATTTGAGGGATGAAGCAGTCAGTGGATAAGGGACTGGCTGGAAGGTCACACTCAGGGATGTGGTCCGTGTCTCCATGGGCAGGTGGAGACCAGTGGTGAGTGCAGTTCTTCTGGGATCAGTGCTGAGACTGGCACTGCTGACCATCCTTGCCAGTGACATGGACAGTGGGACTGAGGGCACCCCCAGCCAGGCTGTGTGTCACACCAAGCTCTAAGGAACAGCTGATGTGCTGGAGGGATGGGATGTCATCCAGAGGGACCTGGACAAGCTGGAGAGGTGGAGCTGGTGAGCCTGGTGAAGTTCAGCAGGATGAGTGCAAGGTCCAGCACCTGATCAGGGCAATCCCGAGCACAGATCCAGCCTGGGTGGCAAATGGATCCAGAGCAGCCCTGGAGAGGACTTGGAAGTGTTCAAGGCCAGGTTGGAGCAACTTGGACCAGTGGAAGGTGTCCCTGCCCACAGCAGGAGGCTGGAAGGAGGTGGTCTGTAAGATCCCTTCCAACCCCAGCCACGGTGTGTGGTGAACTCCCCCTTTGCAAAGGGAGCTGTGCATGGAAACATCTAATGATGTTTTTGAGTTCTGGAGGATCACAGACACCATCACTGCCCCAAAGGAGACCAGAAATGATGTCCCACAAAACTCCTTAGGTTGTCTTAGCCAATTAAACAAGCCAGAAGTTGAGCTCTCCATGAGCGTTTAAACAGGCAATTATTTGGTGTTGAAATAAGAAGAGGGAAAATGAATATAAAATTTCTTGGTAGGGGATAAACCTGTAGTTCAGTTTGCTGATCAGCCTGGAACTTTGCTCAGCAGAGTTCCAAAGTTCAGATAAACCCGTGATGAGTTTTTTTCTCTTTTATTTTTCAATTTCTATATATTTCTATATTTGGTTATCTCATGGCAGAGCATAAACTAGTCTGCCTGTATTGGATATTGCATTTCAAAGAGAAGGACTCTGTACTGATTCCCTGGAGAGACCCTGCACTGCTGAGACCTGGGACAAGCCTGGAGCTCCTGTATTTTGGGTTCCACGTGCTCTGGATTTTAGGCAGGGCAGAAGAATTAATTGGGGCATCATTGGTTAATTACTCAATAATTTGAATAGCACAAAGCCACAGGACACATATTTGATGGGGCATTTTCTAAATATAGAAATGGGCTCGATTTCTTAGATAAATAACTTTGAACACTTGAGACAACTTCAGTGGTATCAATGTGATGAGTTTTTAATTTCCTATCAGAGTTTGGTAGAAATTCAAATATGTAAAATGTTGCTGCAGTCTTAACATTTTGAGCAAACGTTATTTTTGTTTTTTTTTTTTTCATTCCAATCAGCTGCTTCTGATCCCTTTTATTCTGCAGTGCCAAATTCCAGCACTTGTGAAATCAAAACTCCTCAGCAGGAGGGAGCTCTGAGAGTTACAATATTAGATTATCGAGTTAAGTAGTTTCAGAATATCAACTGTGTTGAGGGAGCACAAATCTAAAGGGCAGGGTTTTGGGGATGGATATATCTCTATTCCTGTCTAGACCACAACTTCTGAATACCTGCAGAGCTTTGGATCTTTAAATGCAAACTGTTCATCTCAAATCGTGCAGCTCTAATTTGTGTTTTATTTTTTTAAAATTTGCTTAAAAGTCTCGTGGGAATTTCAAATCCAACTGGACCTAACTAAGAAGCAGAAAGTTGAAATAACTTAAGTGGGTTCCCACCTGCACTGAAAGGTTTTAAAGGGTCTGGTTCTAGTGGGTTGATCACTGTTTTAGCAAGGAGCAGTCTTTTTAAATGTGATTTATTTATTTTGATTTGTTGTGATTTCTTTGTGCCAGGTGAGTAAATGGTGGTGGCATCTGGAGGAGCCACAGTGCTGTCGGGGGATCAAATCCTTCCCCAGTTGGTAATGGCTTTGGTGTTGTCTGGGAGCTCTTGAGCTGGTTCTCATCTTCTTGCTGTTTTTTCCTTCATCTAAAATAAAACCAGGAAACACATATTTGGTTTTTAGACGTAGAGGAGATTTTTCTGTTTATTAAAGTTTTCCAAAGTGGCACAGTAGAATTGCCAGGTGCTAAAAGCAAGAAAAAAAAAAATCTTGTGAGCTGCTTTATAAAGAAAAAAGTATTAAATTATGATTTATGAGCTTATAGACTTTGATCCATGAAATGGCAGGTCCATTTTGATTTTTGAACCTGTGTTTTCAGCTCTGTGGAGCCTTTCTCTTTAGAACTGCTGACTTTTGCAGGGTCACCAGTCCATGGTAGGGATGTGCTGCCTTGCGTGTTAAATAACTTCATTCTCAAGGATATTTATTTCAGTGGTAGTGTTTTTCATCAGGTGCAATTACAAGCCACTCAACTCAGCCTGTAATGCTGACTTTCAGAAACGTAAGGAAATATAAATACCTGGTATAGTTTTCCTTGTTAACATGTTGAGCATCTTCAGTGGAACAGTGACTCTGATGTGCCAGCTGCAGAGCCAGTAAATGTGTTTTACATGAGTTTCACAGCCGTGCCGAACAGCAGAGAGTTTGCTGTGAAACATCTTATTTTCTGAGCTGGGGATGTTTATTGAGGCTTTCCCACCTGCTATTCTGTTACTGGAAGATCCTGTTTCCATAAAAGATCGGTGTCGTGGGGAAGGCAGAGATGATTTGTGTGGGTATTGAATCACTCTGAGCAAAGGCAGCTGAAGTCAGGATGGAAATGAGGGAAGATAATCGTGGATAATACATCAATTACTTCTCTTATCTTGGCCGCTTCTCTTCCAGGGTAAAAACCCTTCCTGAGAGAAGGGAATTTCACAGGTATTTCCCATGACAGCTGCTCTGTCAACGCAGATTTACTGATGACAGCCCGTTTATTCTGATTTGCTTCTCCAGTCAACCATCCTGAGAAAATATTTGGTGCAGTTGACACATTCAATTGTTTTTATTTTAAAAAAATGGATGTTATTGTGTTGAAAATTTAAGAAGAAATTACAGCCTAGCAAGCCCCAGCCTATAAAATTGAAGTTTGACTCCAGCTCCATCATTTTCTTGACCTAAATTCCATCACTTCAAATTGTAGAAAAGAAATGTTACAATTATTTCGAAGTCTGCAGCTTTTTGTTTTGTCCTGGCAGATTTTGTGTACTTAATATTTATCTTAATATTTGTGCCATTCCAGTGTTCGTGGGTTGTTGTTTGCCACTCACTTTCCATGTGGGTTTCTGTCGTGCTTCTCGATGTTAAAAGGCAATTAGTAATTTACTGGTAACAAGGCAAAATTCATGATTAGAAATGTGCCTGGCTTTTTTATTTTTTTCTTCTTTTTAATGCTGATTTAAGTAAAGCTGCAGGTGACTTTAAAAGTGGTGCCTCCCCAGCTCCACCTGCCTCCCCTGGCACTGCAGAATGAAACTCAGGGCCACATTGGCAGCCTCTGTGTCTGCCTTCAGGGACCTTAAAGCCATTTAAAGCAGCACCTTTTGCCCCTACAGAATTTAGGGTTCCCTGCCCTGGGGATGCAAAGCACCTCCATGGAGCACAATAAGGGAGATAATATAAAGGATCCTCCCATGTGGTTATCCCTTTTATCCTGCCCCAAAAATACCAGGCAAGCCTTAAATCTGGCTGAATTACAATGGTCAAGCTGAGTAACCTTCATTTTTATTTTGGCTGGCTGGTTTCCACGCAGAATTTCCAAGGTGGGAAGCAAAGCAAAGGGCCACTTCGTGGGAAGTGCAGAGTTCAAGGGCTGCTGCAGTGGCTGAAGTCAAACTGCACCTCAATTCCCTTGCCTGGAGTGCTGTTTGGAGCTGCAGGCAGGTTGTGCTCCTTGGTGTGACCCTGGGAGGGGCAGCAGAGCTTCAGGAGCTGTGGGGTGAAAGGGGGATGATGATCCTGGGATCCCATATGGGATTTTTTTTTTTCTTTTTTTTTTTTCTGTTCATCATTTTTTCTCTTTGTTCTGTTATGATCAAAGTGAGTAATGTTGGAGAGAATCAGAGAACACAGGATGATTTGGGTTGGAAGGGACCTCAAAGCTCACCCACTTCCCAGGGATACCTTCCCCTATCCCAGGTCACTCCAAGCCCCATCCAACCTGGCCTTGGACACTTCCAGGGCTGGGGAAGATAACACAAGTGCACCGACATTAGCCAAGGAGAAGAGGGGAGGAAGGCCAAGTGAGCTTTTAGAATGTTTTATTTTCCAGAAATGCAGTTTGTTTCAGGAAAACTTTGGTGTGCCTTTGAATTGAAGTCGCTCTGTTGTGCTGGTGTGCCGTGGGAAGGGATGGTTGTCCTTTCAGAGCCATCTGCTGCTTTTGAAGCCCAGTGTTTGTCACAACAGTTGCCCTGGGAATCCAGTGGGACCAAGCAGAGGGAAAAAAACCCGGGGAGGAGGAATCCCTGGGAAATAAGAAGTGATTAAAGATGGCAAATGTTGTCCTTGCGAGCAGGAGGTGTTAGCAGGCACAGACAGGGGTTTGCTCCTCTGTGCAGATCCCAGCAGGGGATGCCCAGATGCCCCCTCTGCCCTGGGAGCTGGGGCTTGGCACTGCTGGGCAGGGATTTTACCCAGTTTTCAGCAACCCAGACAGGGCACAGAGATGGAGTTGGCAGCAGGAAGAAATAATAAAATGAAACCTTGAGTGTTTTCTTGCAGTGCGCTGAATTCAGACCCACAGCAAAGACTTTCTTCCTAAATCTTTATTTTTCACCATCTTATCTTTGAAAGTCTGAAGAAATCGGGATTTAGGATATTTTCCTTTTGTTGTTGTAATCTTTTTAAGGAGATAAAAGTATTTCTCTTTGACATGGAGGACAACATTAGGGATTTCAGATGTCCTTTTTAAGTCTATTTCTTCAAAAATACTGACTGTCTTCCTTATTTCTTCCCCATGTACAGCAGAGCCTGCAGATGTCTAAGTCTCTGAGGGAAACAGCAGGGTTTGTATGTGAGAGTGGAAAGGTGGATGAGAATTTGTCAAACATTTACTGATTTATTTTTTACTTCCTTAGTTTTTGGTGGAAACAAAGCCTGCTGTGTTGGGTTGCTGTCATGACAATGTCTTTTTCAACATTCCTAATATATAATTAGGGACCCACCATGTCCTCAAGCTCTGTTGGGTCATTGATTAACTTCTAAGGAAGGGTCTTTCTCAGTGACTTTCCCATGCTCTACCAAAAGATTTGGAAGTCTTTAAGATATTTTTTTAAAAGCAGCTCAAACATCTTCTGGAGCGTGTTTGAATTAGCAGGGTGCCATGAAGGTGCTGTGACTCACCTGGGTAGTGAGAAATGAGTAAGGAAACAAGTGTTGGTGCCCTCTGAAACTGGTCCTTAATAATTTGAAATTGTTATAATAAAATATGGAGAAGGGGAAGAAAAAAAAAAAAAATCTGTTTTCCCTTTGTGTACTCTCCATCCCCCAGAACTAAGTGCATGAAAATTTACATAACAAGAAAGAATGGGCATTTAAATTAAGAGGGAAGTTTCTTGCCTGGTTTCAGGTTGCAGTAAAATGTCATTCTCATCACTGAGGTGTTCTGGGTCACTTGCTTAGCTCAGAAAAGTGTGGGATCTAATTAAAAGTGTCACTTTGTGTGCTGTAATTGTCACTTCTCGCCACGGAGGGGCCAAGGAAAGGGACAGAGTGTAACAAACTTGTCACAGAATCGCAGAGTGGGTTAGGCTGGAAGGGAGCACAGAGGGTCACCTGGTCCCCCTCCCAGCTCCAGCAGGGCCATCCCAGGGCACGTGGCTCGGGATTGTGTCCAGCTGGTTCTGGAGTATCTGATCCCTCCCTGGCTTTATCTCAACAGCTCCAACTTGAGAGATAAGGGATGTCCGTGGGTGGTTCTGCTTGGTTATCTCTGTGAGTTACATGACAGTCAAATTGGTAAGGGAAAAAAAAGGTATTTTTTAGGCAGTGCTTCTTGATAAATCATGGGAAAATAGCATAGCGTTGTTACTGATGGGATGTTCTGTTCTGCTTTTAAAATGTAACTTGAAATTCAGATGCATTCTGATTTCTTTTAGAGCTATGAAATACACTGGTTTAATTCTTTGTGCTCTAAAGGTAGGCAGAAGTATTCTTAAAGACAGTAGCATTTTGGAGGAAAATCAATCCTTTCATATCAGCTTATAGAGTTCTTTTGGGCTGACAGGTAGCACTTAAAAATGTTTGTTGTATTTTTTTTTCCCCCAGTTGTCATCTGACAACAGTGCAAGGAAAAATCAGACTTACGCTCAGATTCTAAAGCAACTGAAACTAAATATTATGAAAGATGAAAAAGTGATCAAGAGACAACCCAAAACCTATTTAGTGAAAGACATCCCAAACCTGTCAAAAATAAAAGAACGCCTCCTGTTGATATCAACCAAATGTAGGTCGTGGTTCCAGCTCTTGTTTTGTGAAGCACCGACACAGTCGGGTTGTTTTTTTTGAGAAGAGACAAAGTGACAATTCCACGACAGCAGATAAGTGTGGGATCTCTCTTTCCATGCAGAACAACATGCTTTGGAAAAGCTGCCACCGGTGGAGATGGAAGGAGAGGAGGGGGACCCTCCTAAGCATGGCATGAACTCAGGAACAGTGTCAGCCTGATGAGCTGGGGGTTTCCTGTTGGTTTTTATTACAGACACTGTGTTAGGTCCTTCGTGCTTCAGGGATGGAAAGCACAACACACTTGCAGTTTGTCTTCTAATTGACTCTGATATTTTCCTTCCCTGCGAGTGTTCATTAAAGGGAGATGATTTTGCAGTCGATACCTTATGATTTGTTATAATGCAAATAACATTTAGCACATCTTGTAGACTGTCTGGAGAATTCCCACAAGCTCCCTCGCAAATGTCATCTGAGTCCTGAATCGAGCGAGGCTCTGCCTTCCTTTTGCCTCCCTGCAATTTGTCATGCTTCATACTTGGCTACATCTGCCAATTCTCATTGTCCTCACTGACAGCAGCTGTCACCGTGCCACTTGTGTCTTCAGAACTCTTGGTGGCAGCATCCTCTAAGTTACGGGGCTCAAAGGCAACCTGAGCCACTTGGAGATGTGGAGCTGGGGGATTCCTGCTGAGAAACAGCACCACAGAATGGCTGGATTGCCCTGCAAGGGAGAAACACAGCTGGGTGTCCCAGAGTGGCCAGCAGGTCACTCAAGTCCTGGTTCTCTCTGCCCTCCTTGGAAGGACTTGCGGAATGAAACCCATGGGAGAAGCCTCCACATGTGAGTCCAACCACTGAAAGGGTGCAGGGCAGGGGAAGAAGTCCCTTCTTTTGTTGGCTACAGAGCTGAGTAGATCCTTTGCTTGGTGTGTTCTCATTTATTGTGGACAAAATGTGGACAATTCCCACTTCAGAAAGCAGAGTTTGGGGTAACTTTTGGTGTGCCATGAGAGAAGTTCCACTGTCACAGTTAAGCAGTCAGTTGAGGAAGCTACTTTGCAGCTTTTATTTTATGTATTTGTTTCATTTTAGGGGAAATTAGGGAATTCCTTTGGAATTGCAGCCTCTCATTGAGTTTGCATCTGATCTGTTAGATACAGATCTATTGAAACGCAGTTTATCCAAACCCTCAGCTATCCTTGTAAAGAGTTGGATAGGTTATTGCCATCCTGGTCTGCTGGTAGTTGGGATAACTCCACAGAACGTTCTGGTTTCCCAAAGCTGTCTCAGAATTTTCAAAAAGTTGATGATTCTCATCATTAATTTTATCTAACACAAGAATATTTGACTTAGTAATTCAGAGTAGTTCCAGTTTGAGGCATGTTGCAAATAATCACTATTTATTATTATTGCTGTTTATAGTCATTTTATGAATTGGAGAATTGTCACTTCAATCTTTCAAGGAAAAGGGATGATCTGGTGGATCACATGAAGGCCAGACACAGTCACCCAAAATTCAGCATGTATCCTGTGCAGCCTGTCCCTGCTGCTGCTGAAAGGAGAGGGCCTGAGGTGAGAAGGTCCTGGCCCCTTGGGATCTGTGTCCTGCTGCTCATCCCAGAGGGTTCCAACCTCTGTATTTAGCTCTTCTTTCATATGCATGTATGAAAGAGCTTTGCATAGATGGGTAGCAGTTTTTATCCACGTTTCTCAGTGTAGTTACATCAGGAGGAGTAATTATTTCTATCAGCAAGATTGTCACAGCCACCACATATCATGGAAATTTCCTTCATTGAAACCTTAACATTTCCCCCCCCTTTTGTTTGATTCTCACAGCAACACAAAGAATAGTTTAGAAATATAATTGCAGTCTCTAGAAGAAATATAAGCAGCCTGGCTGACAGAAATCTTTGAATGCCTCATCCTGGCTCCCCAGTCACAGTTACATCCATTCCACTGTCAGATCCTGGTAGATGATCCTCTTTTGGCTCTGCAGAAATGCAGTAACATGTGATAACTGCTTGCAGAAAGTATTATTAATATTTTATATTTCTATGTCTAGTAATATTAGATTATTCTAGATTTTTTTTGTCACTTGAACCTCATAAAAGTCTTGTGAGAATCCTAATTAGAGTTTTACTGGATAGAGACATAAGTTCTGTTTTGAGTCCTGTTCTTCACACACACTTTGGAAACCTAAAACACTCACATTGAGTAACCCTCAGAAGTCCTGTCAGCATCTCTCTCACCTCTGCATTGTGAAATCTGAAAGTTATATAAGGGCTTTTTATAAGGATTAGATAAATGTAATCCTGCAGCAATATGGGAGAGAAAAAATGGGTGTTCACATTCCAGTATTACTGAAGTACAGAAATATTAGTCCAAGACACCCCAGAAATAAGTGTAGCTCATCTTCAGTGCAACAGAGAGCCTTAAAAGCAAAGCATATTTTAGATTGACTAAGAGAAATGTAACCTTCTGACTCTTGAAACTGGGCTAATTATCTTTTATTAGGATATAATTGTAGTGCATGAGCACAGAGATATTACCTGGAACTAATTACTGGGTAAAAACAGGTGTGATTTGTGGAATGCTTTTATATCTGCAGATTGGAAATAATTGGCTTATCTATGAAAATATGCATTTGCCTATGGAGTAGAACAGAACAGGAATGTTTAATTCTTAATTTTAGTAAGTACTAGTTAAACATGATTTAAACATTGTTGAATATCTTCTTGCCAAATCCTGAGTGTGGAACAGACTGTGCTGAAGTGGCCTCTGTGTCAGAGCCCAGGTAAGGAATAACAGGAAAGTTTTTAAATTAACAAAACCCTTGCTGGTTTTGATCCTCGTGGGGTCATTTAGGCACTGAGGTAGAGATGGTGAGGAGCATTTCTCCTGCATTTCATGTTTTCACCATTCTCTTTAAGAAGTTTCTGATGCCAAGATGGAAGGGCTGAATTTTCCCCCTTGACACAGAGTGGGCATTTCAACCCAACTTCCCAGAGGAGAACAGTTCACGTGGTGCTGTCCCAAGCCAACCTCAGCTGCTGCTGTTGCTGGTGGCATTGCTTCATCCTCCCTGCTTTGTTGGGGTGGCTGTAGGGATGCTCTGTAAGTGGGAAAGGTGGCAAACTTGGTGTGAGAGGTGGAGAGGTCTCACAGCAGCTTGGGGAGTTGTGGGTCATGACGTGGGAGTTACTGGGCAGAGCAGGGTTAGAACACACATGCTGTATATGACAATCAGACATGTATGATAAACACACACCATGCACCCCAAGGAGCAAGACCAGAGGTTCAGGGTTTGTGGGGAGAGGCAGTGATTTTGTAATTAGAATGGCTGCAGGATGCAAGAAGCAATGAGCTTTTGAGTTTCCTGGTCTTTGAGCTAAGATTGGTGCTTTCCACCAACACAATGTGTGTTCAAAAGTGCTTTCCCCACCAGCACTTTTTATTACAGCCTAATAAACTGAAATTGAAAAACTGCAATTGAAGCAGGAAGGACTGGTGAGTCAATAACAGGTAGAATTTAACAACAATTTAATGCAAACCCCCCATTTATGCAGCACATCACGGGCAGAACTTGGAGTGTCTCACATCACAGTTTGTATTTAAGGACCTGGCAGGACGATGATGCTGCTGCTGTTCAGAAAGTAGAAAACTGACACTGTGCAGAAGTGGAAAATACCTGCTCTTGTGCTGATGGAGCTGTCAGGGCACTCTGGCTGGAAGAAATAGCTCTGAGCTTGGAATGAGGGAAGTTGTGCTGACATAAGCTGGGGGAACACAGTGGGGAATTCAGCCTGGGAAACTTCATGGCCAGTCTTGGGGGCTGTGGGAAAAGGTGTGTTCCCAGGTAAGCATTTCATGTCTCATACACTGATTTTAGTCGTGGTGTCACTGCTAATAAAAGTGTCATGGAAGTTCTGCTGGTGAATTCTGCCTGTGTGCTTTCTGATTTGAACCTCTGGAACGTTTAATCATTTCTTGTAAACCTGCTTAGCTTTGGCAGCTGCTCTTCCACCAGGACAGGCTTCAGCTGCTCAGGGCTGAGAGGTTCAGACCTGGCAAAAAGCAGTGAGAGGGACTTGAATCTCTTTTGGAGAAGGAATTGAATACAGATATTTTTGTGCCTCTGAGTGACCTAACTACTCAGCAGTCAAATAAATGGAAGTGATATTTGCTCCCCCAGCTGCTGCTTTTTATTTTTCCTGCTAGCTAAGGAAAAAAATCCTCTTTTATTAGGATGGTATGAAGTCTTTTTCCTTGATGCACAGAGTAGTTTTTCTTTTTGATTTTTTTTTCTTTCTTTAATCCTGTGTCCTTTCATGAATTTATCCAAGTGGCACCAAAAATTCAGTATATTTAAAATCTGGCCCTTTGAAATATGAGTATCATTAAAAGTCAATTTGAAAATTAAGGCAACCTCTTTTGAAAAACTTACCCTGGGAAAAGTGTCAGGAAAAATTAAGCTTTGCAGGCAAAGTGTGCTGAGATGCACAGTCATTTTGGGCAACACTTTTCCTTGGGAGCACGGAAAATGCAGACACAGAGATAGCACTTGATTGCTTTTCACTGGGGAATAAAGTTTAGCTTTTAAAATTCCTTGGTAGTTGCTGGCTTCATTAAAGGTTTTTAGTGAGCAAATGCTTTGATTCTCAGTGAAGTGGGAGTTATTAAAACAGTTGTCCTGAAGTTTTTGTAAAAGACAAAAGATGTAAATAATTGAGGTTTTATATACATTAGTAGTAAGTGTAGGAGAATATTCTGTCTTGATAATAGGCTTAACAAGGGAAGGCAATAAATCATTTCTAATTACTGGTCTTGTCAATTACAGGTTTCCTCATTCTAATCTTTGAAATTGAATCCTAAGCTGAGAATTCTTTGGAAACGAGATTGCTTTTCTTCTTCTTCCGTTCTGGGGGCTGTGTCACTGCACAAAGCCATGTGTGGCCATCAAACACTTCCCTGCCTTTTGGATCAAGACCAACATTTTGCTGAAAGTGATGGAGGGCTTTCCACAGCCATCTGGAATATTGCTGTCATATGGTTCTTCCAGGGAAAAACAGGGACAAAATGGATTCCCAGCATGGCCAGTCTACCAAGTGAAGTGTTGATTACTTTTGTCCCTCTGTTTGGCTTAAAGTCTGCTGTTCAACTTTGGTGTTTGAAAAGGAGGATTGTTGAAGGGTTAAATCTTGGAGGATGGTGTAGGAAAGCCCTGCAGGTTTGCTGGAAGATGCATCTCCTCCCATCATTTTAGGAAGGCACCCGGTACACAAAGGTAAATAGAGAACAGTAACTTATGTTCCTGAAAATTAAATTGGGTCTTTGGTTTTTATCTGGCCCTTGAGGCTGGTGAGTAGGGAGTGGAACAGAGCCTGAGATCCCTGTCCTGCTCCAGTGGGAGCTCACAATGCTCACTTTGCCTGAATGTGCTGGGTGGGAGGGATGAAAATGTTCAGTGAGTGAGCACATCAGCAAACTGTGGGGCTAAGAGTGAGGATGCACGGCCAAAATCACGGAATCACAGAATGGGTTGGGTTGGAAGGACCTTAAAGCCCATTGAGTTTCACCCCTGCCATGGGCAGAGACACCTTCCACCAGCCCAGGTTGCTCCAAGCCCCGTCCAACCTGGCCTGGGACACTTCCAGGGATCCAGGGGCAGCCCCAGCTTCTCTGGGCACCCTGGGCCAGGGCCTGCCCACCCTCCCAGCCAGGAATTCCTTCCCAGTATCCCATCCAACCCTGCACAATCTCAGTTTGAAGCCATTCCCCATGTCCTGTCACTTCATCTCTTGTAAATAGTGTCGCTCCATCTTTATTTTCAGGTCCTGGAAGGCCTCAGTTGGGACACCCCAAATCTTCTCCAGGTTGACCAATCCCATCTCTCCCAGCCTTCCCTCCCAGCAGAGCTGCTCCATCCCTCTGCCCATCCTGGTGCCTCCTCTGGACTCTCCAGCAGCTCCATGTCCTTGCTGTGCTGGCCCCAGGGCTGGGGCAGCTCTGCAGGTGGGGGCTCACCTGAGGGGC